>JAJJWM010000233.1:0-85047 GCA_021655865.1 Fusarium guadeloupense | reverse complement strand
TTTTATGATTTGACTCGCTGTGAATCACTGGGCTAGATTTAAATAGAGAGTTGTGAGTGCCACCACGAAAGGGGATTGAGCGTTAATATTAAAAAATAATAATAATAATAATAATAATAATAATAATAATAATAATAATAATAATATGATGATAGGTTTACTGAATTAAAAAGCTATTAAAAGAGAAAATAATACCTATCTTATAAGGAATATCTTTTACTATCGAAAAAAGGCACTGTTCAAAACCCCCCTTCCCCCGGGTAAGTAAGTATTATACTTAGGCTTAGGACTTGGCTTTTTGGTTTATTTGCAATTGATATTTGTTCATCTGTGTAATGTTTCCCTTTGTTAAGAATTATCAGGAAACGTCTATCAAAAAAACATAGGGGTAGCTATTACTGTTTATGCATCGACATCACCATGCACTGCTCTTCTGACGCACTCAATGTAGTTTTGGTCCACGATACAGTCCAGCCCATCTTGTTAGTGACTGAATCTATGCGTCCTACGCAGCCGTCTGCGAGTGCTTTGTCGAAATCCTCGAATCTGTGTTCGATAGAGATCTGGTGTAGTTTGACAAATCTGGATCGTGCGTAGGTGATCAGAGTTTCGACGTTCTGCAGTAGCTCATCGAGGGGCATACTCTGGATCGATGGATTAGACGCGTTGGGACATTCAATGTAGTTATGAAGATAAAGACTTCTCAAATTTGGTGGGAGAGAGTCTTCCAAGGCGAGTCGTGCGTCTTTTCCAAGAATGACCAGGATATCCACCTCGAGGTGTTGAAGTGACACGAGTGTTTGTAAAGATCCTAATTGGCCATTGTGCCCAAGCTCATCCTGGATATCTAATTGAAGGATTTCGAGATTGGTTCCCAATTCTCTTAGATGGTCTCCACAGAGAGTCAGATCGAGGCGATGTGGTGGGCTTTCGAATCCCCAGTATTCGGCATTGTTTCCCATCTGAAAATTCAAGGTTCTCAGACTTTGGCAGTAAAGAAGCATGTTACGTAGCCCAGTTTCATCGACCATACTGTTTCTAATTTCCAATATCTGTATGTGACAAAGGATTTTGCTCCAGGTTTCCAGCTGCGTCCATAACCAATGCCATTCGATATTCTTGAGATGGATTGTCTCCAGAAAAGGATGATGAAAGATAGGTGTGAGCTGCATAATTCCTTCACAGTAGCTGAGGTCATTTATCAACGATCCATCACCGTGGAATCGAAACTCTCGCAGTTTAGGAAAGCAATTATTGATTCGAACCTCATTTTCATCATCAGGTTGTCTTCCAAAAATGAGCGCGCCGAGATCGTTTCGCCCACAGAGAAACTGGGTAAAATAACCGGTATCTGAGCTAACCCATTCAACCAACTCAACATTGGGCATGGCTGCGAGAAATAATATACTGGTGGTAGAGGATCTGAAGATGGGAGCTCTAAATCGGTCTGAGGTTTTTTTTCGAACAGTTAGGCGCATATGTAGTCCGTATACATTCCGCGAGCATATCCGGAAGTCTTTTTGAAGAACCAAGACATGGGCCTCTTTCGAGCCAGTCAGCTAGGGAAATAGCCTTGACCTTGCATCCCAGTCTAAAGATGCGTTATACATGAGCTATGATCGTTGAAGATACTAGCAAGCTAAGCTGAGATCAATGCAGTTGCAGGAATTCTCGAAGTCAAAGGGGCACTGAAAACATCACCGAGTACTTCGGCCCAGGAACAGCAACAATATCAGCCACAGCAATGGCTTCCATCAACAATATGGGCGCTGAGACGGGCGCAACAACATCTATCTTCCCCTATTATGAGGCCATGTGACCCTACTTGCGGGCGACATGCCGTCCCGGGCTGGTCGAGCCTCTGCAAGTAGCCGAACATGAGCTTCACGCAGACGCCGATGTAGAGTATGATCACTGTACCAAGATCAACTCGTCCACGCTGAAGCCTCGCACCAGCGGGCTGTAGCACTCCCTAAACCGCCATCAGGGTATTGTGGCAAGCCACTTGTTATTCAATAATTAACCCTGAATTCACACTTTGGTCTCAGTTATCTGCAGCCATGCCGGCTAGCGTCTTTTGGCGCCACTTGGGACGAAATATCTCCGAGAAGTAAACACCAAACTGTTCCAGATTTCTGTCGATCAGTGGCAGTAGGTTGGTAGTTCCTGTGCTTCTTAAACTCGCCGACAAGTTGTGTACGCATCTTGAACTTGACTTGATCGGTTGAAATCAACATATTGTAAGCATGAGAAGACTAGCAGAGACCTGCATTACACCCTCAAACAAGACTACATTTTTTACACGTCACTGCTGGCTTGCTGTCTGCTTCCGATCTTTACAAAGAGTCGTAAAGTCGTGGGATCGATCCCGTTGAGCCTAACTCTTCGGTCTGCGGTTAAGGCCGTGATATCACTGGAACTATCGAAAGCTTAATTTCTATACAGTTTAATAGCACTACAGAGCCAAAACTACTTACAATACACATCCAAATGATCGGATGCTGTAGAACTTGTAGCCCTATCCCAATAAGCCACCAGGCCCCTGACATCCATTCACATTTCTCCGGATTGTAATCCTGTGATCCGAGGTTTTAGATTGATTCTACTAATTGCAAGGCTTTCGTCTACACATCTAGTGATTCTGATCCATTTATAAGCCGTCTCAGTGAATTCAGCTGAAACAGTGTCTATTCTATACTTAACCTTTACTTACATGTCTGATGTGTTTTCTTGAGAATTGTACGTACGGTAGTGTCATTAGACTGCTCTGTTGTCGATCGTATGGTACCTCGGACTTTATCAGGAACCCGAACCGATTGCCACTGAATTTGGCAGAAAAAGCCTCCTAGAATCACTACCCTAAAGCCATGCACCTAAACTGCTAAAGCCTATTGGAATTGGCCTTCATCACATAGACCAGTCTAGAGTACCGTAATCAGACAATCACGAATCCTGAAATAAAAAGACTTACAGTCCCTCAGAGGTCTAAACTATTATTGGCTATAAGCCAGCCAGTTACCAATGGCGATCCCTATGAGCTAGTACTATTGCGTGTAAGCCTCTCAGTCAATGAGAGGACCAGAAAGAGGGTACTAACCACTTCCGCCGTGGCAAGCAGTAGAGCGGAGTGAGCGGAACATAACCGTAAACCGTAGAGGTTAGGCGCTGGACGCCACATTTATTAGCCCTGTTCCTAGCTCATCCGCGGATATAACAAATTCAGAAACTTGCCTCGTGGCGAGGTAACCCCAGATGCGCCATGTTGCAAGGGCCTGGAAGGGTCGCCTTGATCACCTCTCTGCCTGCACTGATTGTTATGAGAAAGTCTAGGGGATTTACCGAGGCTGGCTCCTTTGGAGAACGAATATTGCTGGTTTGTCTAAGCCTTCCAGACCCCTGTGACGTGTCTTGGGTGACTCGCAATCTGAGACCAAGCTGAGAACCCTGGTTACAGTAGTCTGCAAGACCCAGTGATCAAACACAACTGACTCAGGGTGATCATGCGTTCGTCACGATCAACAGCTGGTAGTGGTGTTAGAGACGAGAGTAGAGTAATACTTGAGCACTTTAAAAGCTCCTGTAGCATAGATTATGATTGATTGTTCATGCCACTCTGCAATTGCTGTGTACGCAGCATGTTTTTGTAAAGCTTCAGCATCAGAGTCAGTTACTCCGCTAACCCTCCTGTAAAGTCCTGTATATTTAGGACGTCACCTGGCTCTTTTGCTCCTTTTCGACTGGTTCGGTTCGTACTCAGCATGGAATGTGTGGATTTACAAAACGAAACCTACCGCGCACGGATTTCTACCGCAGTAACGCACAGACAGCACCTGCATCGGAATGCTTCAAAGCTAAAATTCCTTTAATGCAAAAGAAGCAATAGTAACTCGGTCAAACCTACTAATGCTCTGTCAAAAAGGGACGCACTAGCCAGCGATGGCCTGTTTCTCTAACGCCATGGGTTATCCCATCTCCGTTGTGGCACATATTAGACTTGAACACGCCCAGGGGCACTATCACGGGAGGTAACAAGTGTTAAAAATATTTAAATTCTGGCGTGGAACCAGATGGGAGCAGTTTCACATCATCAACTCAATCACAGCTAATTCTCTACTTACAATGTATTTCTTTCTGCAAATTTGGCTCGGCTTGTTAGTTCTGTCTCAACGGGTCGCTAGCCAGAATTATGTTGATGTGCTTGGGATTGAATGTGCTGTAAGTCTTCACTCCCACCAGTAAATACGATGCCATAGCTGAGCAGCTCCTAGGCCAACTGCACTCTTCATGTCTTGGACCAGTTCTTATGCCCATATGACGATCAAGCTTGTATTTGCTCAACCCCTCCAATCGCTCCACTGGTGCAAAGCTGCCTGGAAACTTGGTGTCCGATAACGGACGTATACAGTGAGCTTTATTCTAACCTTTCCTTTGGTTATACCTTACCAACAGCTCTCTTTAGTCGCGAATAACAACTCCAACGCATACTGCGGCATCCAACCTCGAGATTCTAGCGAAACAACGATGCGGGTTTCCCTCGTATTTGCTATCATTTCGTTCTCGTCGGTTCTCCTCCGCTTTTTGGCGAGATTGCCATTTTTCAAGATCCCTTGGGGTCACGATGATACTGCTATGGTAGTTGCTACTGTATGTACTATGATATCCAGCCCAAGTTGATGAACTACTGACTGAGTGGTTCTATTGTTAGACATTTGGTGCAATATTTTTCACTCTTCAGATTCTATGTAAGCATTCCATTCACTGCTGCAATGAGAATCAGGGACTGACACAATCCATTCAGTACCATATAGAGGTCTGGGCAAAGAGATCTGGACCCTTTCAGTTGGGGATATTGTGGGAACTAGAAAGGTTTGTTACCAAACATGGGCCTATTACATGTTGTCTAACGCTGTTTCATTAGCTTTTCTACTTTATGGAAATCTCCTATCCTCTCGTGGTTTACACGCTCAAGGTTGCAGTTCTCTTGTTCTACCTGCGCGTATTTTCTGATGGGTCCATCAGAAAAGGCATTATTTTCATCATGGTAATATGCTCGCTGTGCGGACTCGCATTTGCCATGAGTCAAGTCTTCTTGTGTACACCCATCTCATATACGTGGGACTTTTACAACTTCGCAACTCCAGACCAATCCTATCAGTCCTGCAAAATTGATCGAGCCACCCTCAACAACCTGTCAGGCTTTACCAACGTGCTTCTCGATGTCATAATTCTGGGCCTCCCTATTCGAACAATTCTCAAACTCAACATGCCTTTGTGGAGCAAACTGCAAGTCGCAGGCATGTTTGCCGTTGGAGTCCTGTAAGTGCTTTCTCCGCTTGCTGAATGATCCATCAGCTACTAACGTTTGATAAAGTATCACAATAGCAGCAATCCTAAGGCTCTCTTTCATTCTTTCTAGATTCTACAGTTTAAATTTCACATGTACGTCCATCCTCCACGTCATCCATAAACAGACTGCTAACTTTATATCAAGGGGAGCTTTATATCGTTGGCCAATGGTCGTCCATTGAAGTGGGTGTGACCTTCTTCTGTGCGTGCTTACCAGCTATGCAAGTTCTCGTTAGGCGTATCCAAAAAGCTTGCTCTGATACTATAACATCGAGCTTGCGGTCAAAGAAGAGTGAGCAGTTGATTGATGAAGTGACTTCATTGCCTTTACACGGTTCTAGTGCACCTTCCATTGGTTCATCTCATGTTAGCCCTGACTACAAGATCTAGGGAGAGGGGCAAAGTTATTGTTCTAAAAGCAATGGAACTGTACCGTAGGACTTAGTTGGGTACCTGGCTTGATTCATGATAGCTCTATTTTAACTCTTCATTACCTGTTAATCTCTTTGTACTGATGTCCCGATCTATCAAGTCTGGTCTAGTCTTCCAGCTCAGTTTAGTATTTCCTCCACAAGGCTGATTTTCAACAGTCTGGCGCTGCATGTAGTCGGCATTGTCACCAAGACGTAACCTGATATATCCCAATCATAGAACCCCGAGAATTGTGAAGGAAAGATACATTCCACCTTGGCTTGCTTTCCTTGCAATCTTGGGATGGGAAGCTGTCGCTTTGAATCATCTTCGTTGGTCTGCTCTTCTTCCTTTTCAAGTCTCCAGACAGCAATGTACAAGCTCTTTCCGGTGTCCATGCCCAATACTTGCCAATTGCCCTCCCAAACGGGAAGTCCGAGAGGCCAGAATGGGCTAGCTTCCTTCAAGTCGTGTCTGATGTCTTTGTAAACAGAAATTGCACCTCGTACCAGCTCAGCCTGGCTGTCAGAAAGCTCTGCCAAAGTTCCAGATAAGTGAATTCGACCAAGCAGACTATTAACCAGTGTAAGTGCATTCAACTCATCAGACCAGCCGGCCTGCGGATATGCCCACGTCGCACTCTGCTCTGGACAAACCGCCGTGGGCGCCGCTGCTGCAATTGGGGCGTATAGAACCGGATCCTCTTGGTCGCTCGTACTCTGCAGTGGATGAGAGGCAAGCATAGCATAATCCATACGTTGGCCTCCAGAGCTACAGTTCTCGATAATGAGTCCAGGATGAGCATCAAATAAGCCATTGATCCAACCCAAATATGCTCGATTATGCTCCAAGAGACCATCTCCAGGGGACGTTGTATTGATATCTGTTCCTTGGGTAATATCGATGTTGTAGTCGAACTTGAAATATCCGACACCAAAGTCGCGCACCAGGTGGTCGATAATGTCGCTCATACGAGATCTCACTGACGGATGTCGATAATCGAGCTGATACCGGCCATGCTCAATAAGACGCTGCCCGTTGCGTTGAAAGAATGCTTCAGTCGGCAATTTCTCTGCAGCTGGGCATTTGATCCCCATGACCTCTGTTTCTACCCAAAGACCAGGCACCATACCAGCATCCCGTATCTTGCGAAGCGTTTTATCAAGACCATTTGGGAACCGACGCTTGCTCGGAACCCATTCGCCGACAGTCTCCCACCAGCCACTGTCATCTGAGTACCAGCCGCAGTCGATAACGAAGACTTCAGCTCCTGCGTTCTTTGCTGGAGCTATCAAAGCCTCAACCTTTTCAGTTGTCGGGTCTCCCATCAAACAATTCATATAGTCGTTGAAAATGACAGGTAGCGTGCTGTTGTCCTCGTGTAGTCGTCGAATCAGCCTCCGGTACGAGTTAAGTGGTACAAATGCTGAGTTGAAGTCTCCCGATACCACAGCAAGTGCAGCTGGCACGCTCTCAAAGGTCTCGCCAGGCTCAAGTTTCTTGGTCCAAGAGTGATTCTGATCCGAAGGGCCACTTGTGTTGATATAGATACCCTCTTTGAAGTCGCCAATTTCCCATTTCCAAGACCCATTGTGCTCGATCTGCCATAGGTAGGTCAAGCTGCCATCAGTACGACTGAGCCCACCCATTGGGAGATATCCTCCAGTTGAGAAGCTTCCCTGGTTTGAAACGGTAAACTGAGCGCGAGAGCCGCCGCCAATACCAGACCGTGCGATGCCAATTTGTGAAAGTGTACGCTGCTGCCATTGAGCTTCGCGGAACCAGTTGTTGTGCGCAAAATGGACATTCCATGCTCTCCACCACTGTTTTATAGGTGTTCCAAGCCCACCATAGACCAATGACGAGACCGCTTGCAAGGTCTGAGCTTCATTTCCAGTGTTTGCTACAGTGACTTGAGAGCGCAGCACGGGCACGTTGTCAAAAACTGAAAGACGTGTAGTAACGGTGAGATGGGTGACTGGGTCTTGGGACGTGATTTCAAGGACATTCTCGACTCCAGAAACGTATTCCTTGCGTGAGACGTAACGAAGACGCTGGCCAAAGTAACTTTCGATCTGGCGCTTAGATGTACCAAACTGGCTACCTTCACCGGCCAGGCGTATTTCATTGAAACAGAGACTTGATGCACCTTGATCTGGATGTTCTCCGTTTTCCTTGGAAGCTGCAGGCTGGACTGAGCGCAGATAAACATGTTGTTGGTCGTCAATGTCAAGCTCGATGCGTAAGCCACCAGCGACCCAATCTGTGAGTCGCTGCTTAGTATATTCGATTCTGAACATGCTTGTCTTTGTGGTTTCTCCGAAATACAAGGTTTAAATGTTTACAGGAGAACAGTAGTGCTATACACCCGGAGAACACAAAGAAATACCCTCAGGTCACACGCTGGCTCCGAGTGTCCGAGAAGACCAAACAATCCACCCAAGTGCAGAGCCGATAACGCAAAAGGAAAATATTCAGGATAATCAAGACTCCCCAGAGTCAGGCAACCTCTCAAAGAGCTGGAATTCAGACAAGCGGCCCGTGATGAGAATGCGGGGGTTTGGCCCGGTGGGAGGTGGGATACTTGGGGCTGAAATTCGGGGAGGATCCCACCGGACGGAAATATAATGGCCGATGCGACCCAGTAGAAACGTTTAGCCAAGACATGGGCTTTCTTGTCTGATTTGCGCGCCTTAAGGATTGACTAGGCCCTACAGAGTACATACAAGTGTCGAGCGTCTATACCCATCTTGGAGTTGAATGTTAGGGATCGGTTTATCTGTCAAGGTTGTCAGCATGGCGCGGGTCTTTTAGACCCGACAGTCTGGCTAATGGTGCCACGACTCGTGCTATATGATGAGATGCGTTCAAATGCAATGGGACGGACAAGGTTTATTAAGCTCAAAAACCTGGTCAGGCTGTGGGACCGTCTCAGTGTAACAACACGTCACGAGGATATCTGCGAGGTAAAATAGCTACCCTACATATTGTGAAGATTATGAACTCAAGTCAATATTTTGTAGCTTTCTTAATCTTGCTCTATCTTCTGCAATTTCCACTTGTCTTCCCTCATCTCCGAATGGTTACCTCGAAAGCAAAAGCTGTCGTCGGCTCCTGATGCTTCATCGCAACCCTCAGCTTACCGTCTTCCACCAATTCTTCCGTCTGATCCACATCTACTGGTCCATTAACTTGGTTGAACTTGTTCCCTTCAGAGACCTTAAATGCAAGAGTTTTGACCTTTGCTCTGGCGCTTGTTGGAAGTCCTGTAATATCTATTGCCCAATCCCCTGGTCTCGAGCGCGTGCCAGCCAGTATACGGAGGACATCTCCTTCAGCCGTCGCGTAAACGTCCAATAACCCATCTGATGTTGGTGTAGTCTTGAGACGCTGTCCCTTCATATTCGAAGCGTAGTATTTGTAAACCTGATACTCGGCTGTTGGCCAATACCCTTCGCCTTCGATAGCGTAATTGCCATCGCTAGCATTGGGTTTACTGAGAAGGCCTTGAAAAAGTCAGTACCACAAAGATAGAATAGAATAGGCAAACGTACCAGCGAGGAAGTCATGAAGAGCTCCAGCGATAGCCCAGTTACCCCTCAAACCGTGGGCATTCTCACGCTCAAGGCCAGCTATCCACCAAGCCCCGGCAGATGGAACCTGCTCTCCATAGACAGCATACTCATTGATGTTAATGTCTTGCGCCAGGTCAAGCGATACGTCGAAGCTAGACAGAAGGTGACGAAATGCAACTGTCGCACTAGCCATGTCGGTCGAGTCGTCACCGTTCTCCATGTGCCACGCCCATTGATCGGGAAGAGTGTCAGGCTTAGCGTGAGAGATAAAGCTAGTCCACCACTCATGAGATGTTGACGGAATGGCGGACATGCTTGGACCAGTTATGCGCACAGAAGGCAGAGTTTCTCTGTGACAATGTTAGACAGCGGTCATCAAGGATGGCTTCACAGACATGCCTGATCTTTTTGAATGTTCGAGACCACAACGTCAGCCATTGCTCCTTGGAGCGGTTCCAGAAGAACCTCAGATCAGGTTCATTCCAGATGTCAATAACCAAACCCTGGGTCATACTGGAATTCTGGACATCAGCAAGGGTTTGCTCGAGGAAAGAATCCCATCTTGTCCAGTCGTCGTTATCTCCAGGATATTCAAAGTCTTCCGACTGTCCACCGTCGGCACCCCAAGCTGCAGGCAACAAGTAAATGAATTGACCCCCATGCTTGCGGGCTGTCTGGTAGTTACTGAGTGCTGAAGCAAAACGAGACTGTAACAGAGTTAGTTGAGTTCAATACGTAGTTGAATATTACTTCCCTTATAATCTTCGATACTAACTGCAAATCCTTTTGTGTTTGGAAGCTGGGAGCCGCCACCTCGACCGTAATTGAAGCCGATATCTCTGTAGAATTGATCGGGGATTTGGTTGGGCTTATCCGGTATCCCATAAAGAATACCAGAAGCGAGATGCTGAGGAGGCCCTGTCTGAACACCAAATTCCACCTTGGCCACACCAGTAGCAGCCGGCTTCGCTTCTTCGGCTGTCGAAGGCAAGGCTCGAAGCAGGGACATGTACTCTTCAGGCATCTTGATCGAATGAGCTCTCACGAGTACAGGCTTGCATCTGTGGCTTGAGAAGAGTGAATACCTCCTCACGCGTTTAAGCTATTCATATAAGGAAATCGTCAAGCCGGGGTAGAGGGGGCACTCCGGTGGGATGTCCGGTGGGAGGCTCTGCATCATTGGTCCGGAATCCACTAACATCCCCGGCGAAAGCCTCTTACAGGGGGTCGCGCTTGGTTTGTGATGTCCTCAGACCACATGGGTTTCCCCATGGGGGCCCGGATTCTTAAGGTTGGCGTCGTCGCGGGGGATCTACTTAAACACTGTCTGAGCCGCATCAATCTGCCTTATCTCTTCCATGAGTATTCTTCTCCATCACGAGTCGTCTTGATATCGACTCTTTCTTCACTACTGATTTGATTCGCCATGGCTTCACCAGCAGAGGAGGTCGGGGACAAATCTCTCGGCGTTAACCACGTCGAGGAGAGTGTCCACTCGGCATCTGACAAGGAATGGAGCCACGTCCAAGGTCAACAGGGCGCTGATATCGACAAGAATATGACAGTATGGGAAGCCATTAAAGCATACCCTGGTGCCATCACATGGTCTTTTCTTCTCTCGTCTTCCATCATCATGGAAGGCTACGACATTGTCCTCATTGGCAACCTCATGGCCCAGCCAAGTTTCCAGAGAGCGTATGGCTCCTGGTACGGCGAGGAACTCGGATGGCAAATTTCTGGACCCTGGCAGTCCGGACTTGGCAACGCAACTGCAATCGGAACCATCATTGGAGCTTTTGCTAACGGCTGGCTCACCCAACGCTTTGGCTATCGGCTCACACTTATAGCGTCTCTTCTTGCTGTTACCGGTTTCATTTTCATCACCTTCTTCGCCCAGAACCTCCCCATGCTCTTAGTTGGTTCCACGCTTTGTGGTCTTCCCTGGGGCGTCTTCGCAACTATGGCTCCAGCTTACGCCTCCGAGATTTGCCCAATGGCTCTCCGTGGTTACCTTGCCAACTACGTCTGCCTTTGCTGGGCACTAGGTCAGCTTCTCGCTGCCGGTGTTCTTTTCAGCTTTGAAAGCAACCCTACACAATGGGCGTACCGCATTCCTTTCGCACTCCAGTGGATGTGGCCTATTCCTCTCATGATTGTCCTCTGGTTTACTCCTGAGTCGCCGTACTGGCTCGCCCGACACAACCGCCTCGACGACGCAAAGAAAGTTCTGCGACGCATCTCAGCAAGGAGCAACAAGTCTGAAGAGGATCTTGACAAGCAACTTGCTATGATTGTTCACACCAACAAGATTGAGAGTGAGCTCTCTCAGGGCTCTAGCTACCTCGATTGTTTCAAGGGCAGCAACCTCCGCCGAACCGAGATTGTCTGTCTCACATTTGTTGCACAGAACACAACAGGTGTTGGAATCGGCGGTACACCTACCTACTTCTTCCTCCAGGCTGGCGTCGATTCATCCAACTCGTTCAAGTTTGCAACCGGTGCCCTGGGTCTTGCTTCTGTCGGTGTCATCATCTCCTGGTTCCTCATTTACGGCATTGGAAGGCGTACACTGTACGTGTGGGCTTGCGGAGCATGCACTCTACTCATGCTTCTCATCGGTATTCTTGCTAGTCTGCCACAAACACAGGCTATTAGCTTTGGGCAAGCTGGTGTTGTGCTTGTATGGGAGGTGGTATTCTACGCAACAATTGGCCCTGTTTGCTACGCCATCATCGGTGAGATTCCGGCTGTCAAGATCCGCAGCAAGAGTATTTGTCTGGCTCGCATTGCATACTACATTTCGCAAATTCTGAACAACACTTATGGTCCATACATGATCAACCCTACTGAGGGTAACTGGAAGGGCAAGGTTGGCTACTTCTGGGTAAGTTTTTGACTATTTATGATACAGACTCCCGCATCTTCTAACTGTTCTTCTAGGCTGGACTGTCTCTGTTGACCTTTACTTGGGCCTACTTCCGTCTTCCTGAGACCAAGGTAAGCTGATTCCGGATTCAGGAATGAACCTCAATTGCTGACGCTTCCAAGGATCGAACTTTCGAAGAAATCGACATTCTTTTCGCCAACAAGACTTCTGCAAGGAAATTTGCCACGACAAAGGTCAACGCTTATGCTTCTGACTCGGAAGCTCGTATTGTCAAGGAGACTGATGTTTGATGTACCTGGTGCTGGTAGACTTTTATGTTAGCCCAGTATGTGCTATTGCGTACTATTGCGTACGATGCCTTGCTATATGGGGTATAAATGCCTAGTGTGACATGAATTCGGTCAGATTGATGACATATTGAGAACAATACAGTCCGTTCCACTACTACTCCAGTGTTCATGCTTAGGGCCTGCTTCACGAAAGTTCAAGTATTCCTTATCTCTTTAGCTACAGCTAGGTGTTAGCGTTACCGCGTTCTTTGGTGGATACACCGAAAATCATTTCCAATGTTCTATCCTAATACTTCTAAGATATCCAAGTACTCACGACTTCTTCCCCACGCTACAGACACCGAGTTGAGGATCTTTCTTCCCTCTTGTAAGATTCTTAGGGGTGCTGTAGATGCGTAGACATCACCAACACCACTGATATAAGCCTTAAGAACTCCAGCCCGAACAAATAATTGCACCATCTCATCATCGTTCGGTCGATCCAGCCGTATGAACGTCGGATTGTCGTCGCTAAATAGAGCAGAACCGGGCATCGCTTCGGTCTCTGGTGATACTTGTCTTGTTACACTCCCACTGCGTGTTCTGGAAGGCTGGTGTCTTGTCTTGGATGAGTAGGTACTATAAGCCCACAGGGTCAAGGTCACCCAGAAAACACAAGATGGTTCGTAAAATGTCATCTTTGCATAGCGACGGACATGCCAGAGGAAGCATCCACAATGCAAAGCCGCTAGTCGAGCTTTTGACTATTCCATGGTTAGACTGAGCTGTTTCTACAAAACTTCCAATACTTACGCCATCTTGCTGCGCCCATTCTGATATCTCTCTTTCGGCCTGCAAAGCTTCGTGTTGAGTGGTGACTGGTAGGTTGGACTCCCTCAGGCGTTCTGGAGACATGAAATATCTAGCTAAAGTAATGATAGCCGTGCGTGGAACAAGAAGCACAACACGTGAAAAGTGAAGATGTAATACTGTCGGATGCTCTGCTCCTAACAGCGAGGCAATGGTTGCGTTGGCTGCCCAGTGGAGCGTATCTACACAGTCAAGGGCTGCGTTTCGCCAGTTGGAAACGGAGGAGAGAAGAGGTTCTGAACTATCACGATGAGGCTCTGGGCTATTATGTGGCATCCATAATGATAGAGGCCGCTTGCAGTAAGTGGTGACAGTGAAATACTCTTGGTAAACTGCGTGAAGAAGGATTATTCGAGAAAATTCTCCCAGGTCGTTCTTCACCGTTCTCTCCCGGAAGAGCTTGTTGACGGCAGTTACAAGTTGAGGATTTCCTAGTGGGGGCGTATTAGTGATGATCTCGCATCTACACAATATCAATAGAAGCCCCACCCTCAATCTGTCGATACATTGCAGCCCAGTCTGGGCCAGATATTTGAGCCCAAAGACCATCATGCGGCAAGCTGATGTCAGCTACATCGAAAGAGGCGGGATGGTGGTTATCGAAGAAGTAGCGCGCCATGCAATCCAACAGCTGAGGACAGTGTTAGCATGGATCTTCAATTTGTATCAGAAGCGGTAATTCACCCAAATAAAGTAACATAACCTTCTCCAGGTTTCTTCTTCAACCCAGCGCATCCACTCAGCATTGCTGTCCGTTTCAGTCCGATCAAGTCGAGCACGTGCAGCAATATCAGAGTTTAAATCGAATAAGCGACGGTAATTGTTAATAACCTTGTGCAACTCTCCCACCCTGTTATAGGCAGTGTTTAAAGTGCTGCTCGCGCCATAGTATAGTAAGCCGACTTGGCTCAACACAAGGGCTTGTGCAAGAGGGAGCTCGAGTACCGAGTTTTCCAACTGAATGACTAGGACTCTTCTGAGAAGCTCATGAAGAGGAAGAACACACGCGTCAATCTCTTCGGTGGCTGAGTATTGGCTTCCAGCGGCACAAATAGCTAAGGTGAGGACCCAGTTCGTATCCAGATTTGTGAAATGAGGATGTACCAGTGGGAAAATGGGGTTGAAGTATTCAAAGAAGAGCTTAACGCAGTAGTCCAATATCCTTAGTGAAGGGAATTCTGTAGAAGAGTACTGATTTCGAAATATTGCTGAGTCTAAACAAGTCCGAGTGAAAGCGTCATGAATCCTTTCATATGTTGACGAACTCAATACAGGCTCTTGATAGCTTTCTGTTTGTTCAATGACAAGATGGCTCAAGTCTGGGAATGCCAAAGAACCAACGCGAAGCCCTTGAAGATTAGGGTCATGTGAGGCAGGAGCTAGCTGCTTGTATCCATGGATGCCTGGCGGTGGGAATAGCTGTTTCGACTTGGCAGTACAAGGCCTCCTGGCGCCATTGGAGCTTGTTGCATACAGATCTCCTGGAATAGTGCAGTCCGAGCTCATACTTAGCTGGTGAGAGACTGATAAAGTGCTCTCAGGAGATACTGATGTAGGCGCAGGCGCATGATTTGAACCGACAGCGGTAGCTTGATAATCTGGAATAACCCTGTTCGTTGTTGGAGCATGTGTATGAGAGGGATCGAGAGTTGTAGTCGAATTCAGGTTCGTCTCTAGTCCCAGTATAGAATAGTAGTTGGTCTCAATATCGTTATTGTATGGTAACCAGTTCATAGGAAAGTCCCAGTCTATGTCGCATGCGCTCAGATCATATGTGAAGTTTTGCGGCTGTGCCAAACTATTACCTTGCTCCATGAAAGGGCTCGATTGAGCATTTGCATGTACTTCAGACATTGAAGTTGTCTCTTCAGGCGAGATTGACATTTGCAAGTTCGAAGGCCCGGGTCGAGGATGGGATACAAGGCTCAAGTTGCCATTTGAGTCGTGACGTGACTGGTCCGGCTGGGACGCCGGGGTCCCTACTACCGAAGAGCCCTGGGATCTTGGATAAATGCATATCAGGGACCTGCCTGAGCAGCGTAGACAAGGCGTGTTTCGCGAGCATTTCTCGCGTGCTCTGGCACATTCTAGGCATGCTCTGCGTCGCACGCCAGCTTGTCTCGGCGGGGACAATGCTGTAGGGTCATTGTGAGTGGTCAGATGCTTTGATAGTATATCACTATGTTTCAGTTAGTCGGTATAAGCAAGAAGAGGCTCCCGTTTATGCACACCTGCGGGTAAAGCGTTTATGACAAATTTCACAGGCAAAACGCTTCAGAGTGTCGTGACCCTTTTGATGTCGTCTGAGGTGCTCGGGTCGTTTAAAGCTCCTCGGACATTGAGAGCATTGGAACTTGTCCATGGGCCTTGTGGCGCAGCGAACGCTCTTGAGCCTTGATGGACGAAACGAGACAATGTTGGGGTTGGGGGTACTGAGATGAATTGGACGCAACGCAACGCAACGCAACGTGTAGTCCCCGACAATGGGACATCACATGGACTCCCCACATCTTACTCCAGGATTGACCCCAGTCTGGGGATAAAGTCAGGCCACTAATTGGTGTCTTGATTTAGCCGCTCCAATACCAGGACGCGCCGAGGCTACTAGGGTCGTTGCTGGGAGAGAGTTATTTAGCCAAGCTCATTAAGCGAAGCGAGAAACGAAAATATTTAACTTTAGAGTATTGAGCTGAGCATCATTACCAGCTCCAACTATAAGCGGCAACCTCTTCTGTAGCATCATTCAGTAATATGTCCAGTACCCAGACTGTTTGCAATAGTTAGACAACCTGTCATGTCCAATTCCAAGAAAAACGAGGATTGCAGTGGTCCAAATGTTGCACAAAGAAGCTTTGAGGGTATTGGAATCGGTCAGAGTCAGAAATACTCAGCATTCTCCCCGTTTTCAATCAATGCCACCATATACCGATGTTGAAGGAGGTTTCCGGGTCATGTAAGCGAAATTTTACAGCGAAAGAATATTTCTGCTCTTGAAAGGTGATTACTGAGATGCTACAGCAGGTCGTAGACATGTTACCCTTTGTTGTTCCGGTGGGATGACGATCTCCGTGTCACTTCCGATGGGCGGTGGGCTCCCCGGCTGATCAACATCCCGCATACAATAAGCCACCATCCAATCAATGATGAATTTTGTTTCCACTTGAACATTTAAACAAGTACTGTAAAAGGTTGCATCCCGGGAATTGTTAAACACTCATCGTCCTCCTCAACCACAATCAACATGTCTCACCCCCAATTCATCTTTCATCACACCACCTTTGCACCGGGCTCACTCCTCTCCCGGCGTAGGAACACTGTTGCAAAGACAACTCTTCATACACAGCTGAACAGACTTCGTGAGACTGGACGATATGACTGCTTCAAGCTACAATGGCATGAGATTTATGCCGACAAGTCCATGTGGCCGGTGCCCTTCCATCTCTTCTGGGATAGTGATATCGCTAAATGGATCGAGGGTGCCTGCTACTTTCTCCACGAGGAGTTTGATGCCGAGATTGACTCGGCTGTCAAAGAACTAGTTGACACTATACGTAGAGCTCAACAGGAAGATGGATATCTGAACGTACATTATACAGTTGTCGAGCCGGATAAGCGCTGGTCAAACTTGCAAGACATGCACGAGCTGTAAGTCAGCTTTTCCCTGCTATCTGTTGGTAGTGGATTGACAGCTAACCTCTATTTATTAGATACAACGCTGGTCATCTGATTGAAGCTGCTCTCGCACACCACGCTTACTACAAGAACAACCTCCTGCTAGAACCTATTGAGAAATACGTGGCACTGATTCATAAAACCTTCGGACCTTTAGACAACCAGTTGCACGGCTATCCAGGCCATCCGGAAATTGAACTTGCTCTTTTTCGCCTGTATCAGGCCACAGGCAGTCAAACTGCCTATGATCTAGCCAAATACTTTGTCCAAGAGCGAGGAAACAAAACTGGTCAAGAAGGGCAGCACTATTATGAGTGGGAGTCAAAGAAACGCGGCCAGAGTCTTTATCACCGACCCGATACATATCCAGAGCATTCGTCTCACTGGTACTGCCAGGCTCATCTACCCATTCTGGAGCAGCCAAGCGTTGAGGGCCACTCTGTCCGAGCTATGTATCTGTTGACAGGTGTTGCTGACATGGTCTGCCTAGACAAAGCCGGAGGCCAACGCCTTTCAAATACGTCAGATTGGGAAAATGCGCTCTATCGTCTCTGGAACAACATGGTTGACAAGAAGATGTACTTGACCGGTGGCATCGGCTCTATCAAGCAATGGGAGGGCTTTGGACGCGACTACTTTCTGCCTCAGAGCACTGACGAGGGTGGCTGCTACGCCGAGACCTGTGCATCGATTGCCGTCATGATGCTCGCAGAACGTCTTCTCCACATCGACCCCAACGGCAAATATGCAGACATTATGGAGCTTTGCCTGTATAACAATGTCATGACATCCATGAGCCTCGACGGCAAGGCCTTTACCTATGTGAACCAGCTTGGAAGTTCAGAAAGTGATAAGAGCGTCCGTGAGGAGTGGTTTTGGTGCGCCTGTTGCCCCCCTAACGTGACGCGTCTTTATGGTTCACTGGGAGGTTATCTCTGGGACTTTGGCGAAACAACTGGAGGAAAAGAAGCCTTCATCAATGTGCACCTGTATACCAAAGCAGAGCTGAAATTTGCAGCTGTTGGAGGGCAGGTAACTCTGAAGCAAGACTCAGATTGGCCGTGGGATGGGACAGTGAGATTTCACTTCTCAGGCCCAGAGTCACTGAGAACCACAATTCGACTCAGAATCCCGGCTTGGTCTCAGAATAAATACACTCTGGACCCCGAGCCCAGCAAGGATAATGCCAGTTTACAAAAAGGCTATCTCATACTCAGCCCATCTTTTGTGGCAGCCCACCCAAAGTTTTCACTCGAGATCGGTAACTTTACACCTCGATTCATTGCTCCGCACCCATACACCAACCAGCGTACCCTTACAATTGCTCGAGGTCCATTGATCTACTGCATGGAAGACGCAGACAATGATTGGGAAGGCAACCACTTCAAGGATGTCGGGCTCAAGTCCAATAGCCCTGTTGTGGAGGAGAAGCGACGTCTGGATGAGGCTGATGAAGAGTACGTTGCACTAAAAACATCTTGCTGGCGTCACACGCCGGAAGAACAAGAGCCAGGAGTCACGCCTGGCTTTGTTATTGGTGGTGGTAATCCAACCGCCGGTGTTGAGAAAGAGGCTGTCTTTGTGCCATACTACTTCAGAGCCAATCGAGGAGGCAAGGGGCATATGAGGGTCGGGCTCAAACACATTTAATGCTAGAATTGTGAGAATGAACATGAGATGACAAGAGTAAACAAGGAAATTACTTTTTCTTTTTCATCTGTTGTGCCAGGAAAATAAAGAGAATACCAGACTCTGGACGTTAGTCGAACAGAAACCCAGATGTAGCCAAGCCGGTTCATGAGATGATAGATGCAGGATATTTGCGTAGTAATTGATTTTGAGCAAGTATCATAAGGAGATTTCTCCCTGTTCTTAGCTATATGAGGGGTGTTTGAAGCCACAAGTCCCCTCTATTCGACTAGGAACACGAGCGAGTTTATATCAAGGCCCCTTTGCACCAATCAACATTGCAGGAAAAAAGATGGGGCGTTATTCCGACCAACGCCAACACGCGACGGCGACCTTGATGACGTGTGAAATAAACACTCTTTATCCCTTCAACTGAAAGATTCAACAAAAGTCGTTATGTCTAAGATCGAAAGATTACCACCTGAAGTGCTACAAGAGGTACAAGATACAATGTTCAATGGTGTTATCCACAGCTAACCAGATATAGATCTTGTCGCTTATCCACGATGGTTTTGAACGACATCGTTTCAATGGCTATGTCGCGCCGCCAGGTCGCTACGAACTGAAGGAAGTTAACCTACGGAAAAATCTATCTTCTCTACGTCTAGTCAACCGTCTGTTTCATCAACTAGTCACTCCACTGCTGTTCCAGCACGTCGTTATCAGTTGCGACAGCGGTGCAACGCGCCTGAAGCAATTGTCACAAGATGCCACACTCCGTCGACTAGTCCGTCGCCTAGAGGTCTGCTTCAGAGTCAAGCCTGTTAATGTTTTCCCTGGCTACGACAGAACGTTGAAGAGAAATAAAGATGAGAACCTGAGGTTTCTCGGACGACTGGCTGTTGTCATCCACACCACCTTGCCAAGGTTCACTGGCCTCAAGGTGTTGAAGCTCGACTTTGTGGATATCCCATATAGTTTTGAACGGGAACGAGATAGAACGTCGCGTCTTGAAGCTTGTTGGGTTCAGGACACTGCGAATCTCTTTGAATCTTTCGCCACAGCTATGCGCAAATCACAACTTGACAAGCTAGATGAACTTGATATGTCGCTACCAATTGCGTACGACTTTGGTTATTTTCTAGACCATGAGAATGATATATCATGTTTCTCAACAAAGGCTCTGTTTCAGCAGCTGAAGCATCTCAGTGTTAACTACGACCAGTGCACCGAAGAAGGCGAAGGCATAGAATTCCGATATCAACAGCCTAATGAAGAGTACGACAAATATATCCGACAACTACTGCCACTTGCACCAAATTTACACTCTCTAGCTGTCAAGGGCTCTGACAAACTGATGCTCGACCGAACGGCACTCGCATCTCTACATCTTCAATCACTAAGCCTGGAGAGCCTATCAATAACTGGGGATGCGTTTGCTGCGCTTATCAAGCGATCCGCAGCACTCGAAAAGGTGGTTCTGAGGGGCGTCTACCTCGAGTCTGGCAGGTGGGACAAAATCCTCTCGGCCCTGAGCAAGTCACCTATCACTTCCTTCTATATCGAGACGTGTGGCTATCAACAAGAGGGAGAAACCGCGCAGTTCTACCCTCGAGATGCAGGCACGCAAGCCAATGGCGATGACTGTTATGTTGAGACGACTGAAGTCTCGGATCTTGATGCTTGCGAGATGGTGTTTACGCGGGTGCGGGAGAATATGCGTCGGAAATACGGAAGCAGCTATGACGAGGCTGCTTGCGAGGAGCACCGGAGGGTTCAAAAAGAAGATATCAATAAAAGAACGAAACTACTTGGAGAGTTCTGTAGGAGGTTGTTTACTGAGGTGAATGAGGACGGTTCTTCAGAGTTCGAGACGACGGATACTGAGGAATCTGAGGAATTTGACAGTGAGTTACCCGATATCTAGTATGCTCAGAAGAGGTTGGTTGGAAAGGACAGGCCGCAGAGATTTGTTACAGTTCTGGGTAAGTTGTTAATATTACGCATCGATTTCTCGTTAGGTAGGGCTTTTACGAAAGTCCCCTACATCGCCAAGCGGTGATAGTACTGCGTGGGACGATGATCAGAGGAATAGACTTATTTTGGGGCACGGTAAAACTTCGGTCTAACACGCTAGGACCATAAACAGCACCTTCTGTGACATATCTACTGTTGGCCAACCTAGACATTACCACCATGTTTTCTCGTAACAAGACAAACCCAAGCTCACGTGCCTGCCTCGCTTGTCGAGAGAAACATCTTAAATGCGACGGCCAAACGCCACGATGTCATCGCTGTACAATCTCGGGCCTCAGCTGTACCTACGTGCAATCGCGCCGAGGACGTCGTGGAGCTTCGGCCAAGCCCGGGGCATCTATTCAAACCCGTGCGCTCTCACAGCCGCCATCATCGCCGGGATTTTCGGTGTTGACTGGCTTCGGTACGGGTCACGGTCTAGGCCTCAATGCTCAGCAAGAATTACCTACGGTGTCGCCGTCGAGCTTGCAGACGCAAGAACGCCAGCTGAATGTTCAGCAACAAAACGATGCTTCCAGCGAAGGCACCACGTCCATGCCTTGTGTCGACAGTGACATATCGAGCGACAGCTACGATTACTTGATCGGTATTTATTACCGCTACATCCACCCGGCACATCCCTTCCTGCTACCCCAGAAAAAGTACCAACAGAATCGGAGCATCTTCCCACACCATCTTAAACGATCCATGTGCTTCATTGCCAGCCACTACTCACCGGCCTCTTCAGAACATCATTACGCTGCAAGCAATGCTGTATTTAAACCCGATGTCGGCAACGACGCCTTTAGGGTTCAATCCCTTCTTCTCATCACTCTGGCCTCGTATGCGCGCTTCGAAAGAGACCGAGGCAATCAAGCACTCAACACCGCCATTGATGCCGCCTGTCAAATCGGTCTCAACTCGGAAAGCTTTGCCAAAGATGATGAGCCCCTCTTTCGCGAGAGTTGGAGAAGGACTTGGTGGGAACTGTACACTATCACTGGGCTTATCTCCCTTATCAGCGGCGTAAATATGAGACTCAGCCAGCCAGTCGAAATGGCTCTACCGTGTGATTGCGAAGCATACGACGAGTGCCAAACGCCCCCTCGCACGGGAACTGTGAGGGAGATGCAAGAGCGATTCAGGATGGAGTCAACTATGAAATGGTCCTCTTTCGCATTCAAAGTCGAGTCCATGCGCATCTTATCCATGGTTATGGACGTCAACAATGAAGTGTCCTCTGACAAAAGGTTCGCCGCAGAGGCCGCTATTTCAAGCTGGTTGCTATCCCTTCCAGAAGAAAAGAAAGACGGCCTCAAGCAGGACGGGGAAGTTGACGAAGTCATGTCTTGTGCACTCATGATCATTCATCTAGCCGGCATATGTCTACACCTCCCGCAGTCGCCATTGGCCCTCGTCGGTAATTTCAAGACAGTCTGTGGCAACAATCTTGGCCAGGCTTCATCCGACGCCCCGAGGCTACATAGACTGGCTGCTTTGAGGTCCGCCAAGGCATTGGCAAGATTGTTGACATCACATTCGAACCTGAACACACTCTCGCCGTGCTTTTCTTGCACAATGGCGTACTCTGCGGTTGTCTTGCTCTCTGAATTCTCATTACAGAAACATCCGAGGCCACTATACCTGAGAGAGAATTTGCAGCTTTTGCTTAGTGCGCTGAGGTCTCTAAGTCAGACCTGGCCTATTGCTGATGTAGTCAGGAGCCAGATTGCCGGATTCGCAAGAGACGTGATGGATCAACCCTCAGACGTCAGTTTTGCGGAACTTTCGGTTCTGGAATCAGGTCCATTGGATGATCAGTGGTTACAAGATTTGATCGGCGATAATGCGATGCTAACAGGCTGAGGTAGTCCCCTGCTGCCTGACGTCTCTAGAAGACCATTTTAACCATCTACGACTAGGGAGAGACCGGCTCTAGTTAGATGTGCCCCTTTCGCCGGCCCAGGATGTACACCCACTTTATTCTCGCCAAGTCCCCGAGTCGCCGGCATTTTCGGGATATAGGTCAAAGCTTCTAAATTTAACTTCCTCGCGGAGCCCAAATTAAAAGAATAAATAACAGACTATTTCATTCTTCTTGGCCGCAGCCACATCAGAAATATTCCTCTATCTCGTAATTAGGCAGCACAGAGCAAAACCATGTCATCAGCCATCCCAAGCCTCTTGACGGGCGCCATCTTCGGTACTGGTTTGACACTCTCAGGTGTGGCAAGCCCCCAGGTCATCAAAGACCAGTTCAGAATATCCGACTTTCATATGCTCGTCACCTTCTTGACAGCATCAGCCTCGAGCGCCGCCATTTTCGCACTTCACAACTTCAAATCAGCCAACAACAAGATCCCAGCAAGACAGGACAGCAGCCATAGATGGATGGGAAAGTTCGACGGCAATTTGATTGGTGGTGCCATGATCGGTCTCGGAATGAGCTTGACGGGTGCTTGCCCTGGGACAGTACTTGTTCAAGCGACAGCGGGCATTGGCAGAAGTCGACTGCTAGCAGGCAGTGCTCTTGCTGCTGGCATTTTCTGGGTAAAACTCAAGCCCTTAATCATGAAGCAACCTACAACGAAGAGTCACTCGGGAGATGGCTCCGTCATGGCCGCAACCGGATGGTCTACTTCCAGGACCATTATCAGCTACGAGGTAGTCATGGTGGTAACCATCGTGACGGCGCTATCTATAGCCCCTCGAAACTCGGCACTATTGCATCCAGTAATTGGCGGCCTTGTAATTGGTCTTGGGCAACTGTCATCAGTTCTCTTGGCAGGAAAGCCTATCGGAGTGAGCACGGCATATGAAGAATTTGGCAAAGTCTTTTGGGATTTTTTGGACGGCAAAAAGCTGAGCACGCTCCCGGATAGCATCATGTTTGCTTGTGGAATAATTGCAGGGTCGTTTATGAGCATGCTTTATGTTCCTGATGCCCGAGAGGCTCTCACTCGCAGTGAAGTGGTTCCATTACCGTTTGTTTTGATTGGAGGCTTTCTACTCACCTTTGGAGCTCGGATTGCTGGTGGATGTACCAGTGGACATGGAATTAGTGGAATGGCGACGATGGGAGTGAGCTCTTTCATCACTGTTGCTTCTATGTTTGGCACCGCATTGGTTTCGGGTTTTATGTTTGGTGTTTAAGTCTTGTGGTTGTATATCCTTTCGTTGGAATTGCCTCCCATATGGTCTTTTATAACTAGTCAAGTTGTCTGCCTCTATACCCAATACTAACAACCTTACTTGAAACTTCATCTTTCTTCATTCAACATCGTCGAGCAGTTGTCTGGTGATCCCCGTGAAACTGGGCTCGGGGATTAAAGATAAGTGGAGATACCCGAAATCGCCGGGGCCCGAATGAGTGGATCCCAAAATCGCCGAACTACCCGGGACCATAACTCTGGGGGGCGATTCTTGTAGAAGAGGAGTGGTCCATGGCTGAAACGTATGAAGATGATATGGGACTTAGGCAAACAATTGTTTTAATAGCTATCAGGACGATTACAGAAAGCACTACGTAAACGTTCTGGTCTGCATATAGAACCCAACTTGTTTTACAAATGTGTATTCATGGAGTACAAATAGATAAAAAGTTGATTTGAAAATATAAAGACTGACAGAGTGGAGTAGGTATCAAAAAAGTCATTGTATCTACCATGCTGGATCCGGAACCCTGAGAGGAATATGTATCATTCGAAGTCCTGAAGCCGTTGGTACAGGAAGCCGTCCGCCTCGAATATTCATCTGCAACGAGGGATGTATCAATCGTGGTGTAGGCAGCGTCCCATCGCGTTTACGACGCATCTCAACAAATTCAGTCTTTGAGACTCCATCCTTGAGATGTTTGTTCTTTTCCCGCTGCTCTTTGACGGTCGAGCACGGTACAGGCGCTTCTCGTCCTTCTGGTGGGTAGTCATGGCCTACCCAGATCTTGGTCTCGTCTGGCAATGCCAAAAGTTTTCTTCCCGAGTCAAAGACAGCTTCTGCGCTACCACCGGGGAAATCGGCACGTGCTGAACCAATGTCGGCGTTGAAGATAGAGTCGCCGGCGAATACGTTGCCTGGGAATGCTATTAGTATTGGTGCCTTTCGTCGGCATCGGGGAACACTTACTTCCAATCTTATAGCCCATGTGATCAGGCGTGTGTCCAGGCAGGTGAAGTGCACGAACAGCCAGATTGCCAATGTTGAACTCCTCGTCGTCCTTCCACATTCGATCAAACACGTTCTCATATTCCTCAGCTGCAACACCGTATCGCTCTCCAAAAAACTTTTGTGTATCTGTGATACGACTTCCAATCCCGATAGAGGGTTTATAGCCCTGGCATTTCTCAAGTGCTGCCTGAATATATGTAGCTGCAGTCATGTGGTCTGCATGAATGTGAGTCTCCAAGATCATGTCGACCTTGTAGCCCTTCTCAGTGACCATTTTGATAAGTCCATCTGCGGACTCGGTAGATACTGTGTCATTTGCGGCAGTATAATTCAGGACAGGGTCGATAATGGCGGCAGTGGATGAAGTGGGATCTGCTACCACATATTGCCATGTGCTAGTTCCAGGCTCAAACAGCTCGTGTACAACAGGCTCGCTCATGGTGGTAGAACTTGTTAGAAAGACTGCGGTGTCGACAGCGTAGCTACTAGTAAAGCAGCTGTGATATCCAGTGAGACGGCGCGTTCCAGTTTTTGGGCTTGTATGTTGAGTCAAGAACCCTCTGCTCGTACTATTTCGATTTAAAAACTGCTCTGATAAAGGCGTGTTGATGGGTAAGCATTGGTAGAGTCCGTGTAGTGAAAAGACAGAAAAGTGAGATAATCTTATCAGTTTTGTCTTTGCCCAAGGGACTGGTTTTTGGAAAAGTATGAGCATGAGGTTGAAATTATTTCACGATGCAAGAACAACACCCTTTATTATAGTAGAAGCACTGTATTCAAAGAACCATGGTACAGTATTAGAAATTGTCCGAAAACAGGGAAATTATGAGGAGGCCCGATTTAGACGGTGCCCTTTTCGGGGTCTATTTACTTCGGCGTCCATCAACCTCGCCGAACATATGACTTAGGTGATTGTCCCATTCGCCACGTCTCGGTAGTGAGATGTGTATCAGAAGACGTTTACTCTTACTGCAATATACGGAAAACTGTCGGGTAAATTTGGTTAATACATCTGTCAATGTAGTTTGTCGTGTCATCGGAGATCACCAGCCTTTTTTAACCACAAAGATAATCTCTATAACTTATAGTTAATGAAATTGAAGTCCAATTGTAAGGTTTTACAAGTCTGAAAATGGCGTCGTATTTATTATTATATAAGAAACCATGAGTTTACTACAGGACTATGTCTTATAGACGGCAGCTTCTTTCTTAACCCAGGTTGACTGAATTCGCTAGTATCTATAAGGGCCAGAGTTTATTAACAACTCCTCACTCTGCTTTTAGCTGTCCTACTGGGAGACCAATAATTTGTGCTTGTATTAAGTAAGAGCAAACAGTACCTCCGAAACTAATCGGAAGAGCAATAGCGCAATTCTGTCATTAAATCTTGTCAAGTGTGGAGAGACCAGGCCCATACATCCATCCATACTACTAGATGCAGCTTTCCCGTGAGAACTCCAGCTGTTCTCATTGGTTACAGCAAGCGACTAAAACTACCATCCATCCATCATCTTGACAGTATGGCTGGCCCAAGGTTCACCCTACAGGTACTGAGAATGGAAGTCGTTTGTGAAAGATGTATCAATATAGCTACAACACGCTGTAACGGTATGCAATGCGCTTAGAGCCCACAATTTGTGATAATGTACAAATAGTTTCAGTGCATAAGTCGAAGACGGAATGAGCGGTCTCCAGATCCCAGCGATATTATGTCGCCTTTTGACAGCTTCCTGAAGATAAACAAGAAAGATGATACAACGCAGTCAGCCACCCACAGATACGTTTCAGAGTTTAGAAGCTTACATTTCTGTATTAAGTTGTAATCCACCCCTAGATGCAGCCATGTGTTGGGCAAGGAAATACATCATGATGAATCATGCTATCGTCAATAAGCAGCCACATTCCGCAAAAGCTCATGGCCAATGGCTTTTTATGCGTATAGCTTGCTCAGGGTGATACTCTAACGAAAGCTGTCAGCTAAACTCACATAACTATAGATTCTGTATGGACCGGCCATACCGGGAAGGGGGTTCTAGGCCGGATGGCCAGGTGCTTACTTGCTAAAGCCAAACCTTCGCTTGAGGATGTTTTCAAGTCATGTATACCTAGTTTGAGCTCTTACAAATACTTGATAAATTAGACATAATATTCCCACTCATCACAACCTAGATCTGTCGCTAAGTACTCATTGTGCCGAACCTGTCTATTTAATATCTATTTTCTCTGTTTTCAAAAACCTTTCTTCTCTCGACGTATGTTTCTGTATCGTATTCAAGTACGTCCTGTACTTCTCCTCTGAAGATATAAATCCATTCATGGCCGTATATAGTACTAACAGAACCAGCATCAGCATGTCTCGGAAACCGTCGTCCTCTGCAGTAACACACTGCGAAGATCAGAACGTCAGTGAGCCTGGCCAGACAAGTTCCTATTATACCATGATTGCCAAAGACCCTATGAAGAGATTTCTTCCTCCACCGACCGGCATTGCACAACAGAAAGAGGGTCCAGAAGACGCTCTTTTGAACAAACTGGGTATCTCGGATCCAAGTGTAAACCCGTCTAGCCCATCTTTCGATTTTCAAAGATGGTCTCAAGCAATCGTGAACCTGAGGAGCGGACTGGGTCTCCCAACGCCACCACGTTCGGGGTTTGCTTTCAAAAGGTTGATGGTCTACGGTAGCGGCCCGGCTGTTGAGCAGCAAGATACTATCTGGACGCTACTCACCTCGCCATTCAATTTGAAGGCTTGGTTTCGGCCGACAGAAAGCAAAGCTATTTTACAAAGCCTTGACGGGGTCGTGCAAAAGGGGGAGCTACTTCTTGTTCTAGGGCGCCCTGGGAGTGGCTGCACAACATTCCTCAAGACTATCACAGGTGAAATGCGTAGTCTAAAGCTTGACTCAGGCTCGGTTCTACACTACACAGGTACGCCCAAGCAAAGACTAATGGCGCAAAGTCGTTAACTGGGGAAACTAGGCATACCGCATGATGTCATGATTCAGCAATTCAAAGGCGAACTGAACTATAACCAGGAGGTAGATGAACATCTCCCGTACCTGACAGTTGGACAAACACTCGAGTTCGCAGCAGCCATGCGCACGCCTCGGGCTCGTCTCCCAAATATAACCCGACAAGACCGGATCAATCATGTCGTGGAAGTCATGCTGACTGTGTTTGGCCTGTCACATACCAGAAACACAATTGTAGGAAATGATTATGTGCGAGGCGTCTCTGGCGGCGAAAGGAAGAGAGTTTCGATTGCAGAGACTGCTCTCTCCGAAGCTGCTATATCAGCATGGGATAATTCTACACGTGGTCTCGATGCCGAGTCAGCCCTCCATTTTGTTACTAGGCTGCGTACTCTTTCAGATTGTACGATACATTATGTCTTCCAAACTTGAAATAAAATTGGACGCTAATTTGGTCACAGTAACCCAATCTGCCAACGCGGCGGCGATATACCAAACTTCCCAAGCTATTCTTGATCTGTTTGATAAGGTTCTGGTCCTGTACGAAGGGCGTGGAATCTTCTTCGGTCGTACTGCATCAGCATCGGAGTACTTTGAGCGGATGGGCTGGCAACGTCATCCAAGGCAAACATCGGGAGACTTCCTAACCGCAATTACCAACCCAGCGCAAAGAACAGCAAAGGAAGGCTACGAGGATCGAGTGCCTAGGACGCCTGAAGAATTCGAAGAGTATTGGCATGGCTCACCCGAGTATGCTTCCGTCATGGAGGAGGTAGAGCAGTACCAAAAAGAATTTTATTTAAAAAAGGAGGAGACCCGAAAGGAATTCGAATCGGTCCGGCAGAAGCTCAAGGCCAAGGGGATGTTGACGAGAGCTACACAGACAGTCTCATTCCCCATGCAAACCGCACTCTGCGCAAAAAGAGCAACGCAGCAGCTTTGGAACGACAAAGCCTCAACATTTACAACCCTGATTGGAGAAAGCATAATTGCACTCGTGGTGGGATCAATCTTCTATGGCACTCCAGAAACTTCAGATGCCTTCTTTTCTTACGGATCACTTCTCTTCTTCTCGGTACTCCTCAACGTCCTGATGGCTATAACAGACACCCACAACCTATACAAGGGCCGCTCAGTTGTCAGCAAACAAGCGTCCTATGCCTTCTATCGGCCGTCAGCTGATGCGCTTGCTAGCGTTCTGGTTGACATTCCCGTCAAATTTGTAGTTGCGACATTCTTCAATGTTATCCTCTACTTCCTATCCGGGCTTGCGTTGACAGCTTCTCAATTCTTTATCTTCTTTCTTTTCGTCTTTGTGACAACCTTGGCAATGTCTATGGTATTTCGCACTATTGCCGCAGCAACTGCGACTCTCCCCCAAGCCATGGCAATCTCGGGTTTTATCGTTCTCGCTCTAGTCACATATACGGGCTTTGTTCTCCCTGGCCCTTATATGCCTCCCTGGTTTAAATGGATTTCGTATATCAATCCACTTTCTTATGCTTTCGAGGCATTGCTTGTCAACCAAGCACACGGAACCGACTATCCCTGCTCCAATCTCGTTCCTCCTTACCCAGACCTGACAGGTGACACATTTATCTGCCCGGTTCCTGGATCCGTGGCAGGAGAGGATTACGTAAATGGCGACGCGTGGTTCGAGACAAGCTATGACTATAGCTACTCCCACTTATGGCGCAACCTGGGCATCATCTTCGGGTTCTTGTTCTTCTTTCTGGTCACATATCTGGTGGCCTCAGAACTCAATGTGGCTTCTTCTAGTGAACGCGAAGTTCTAGTCTTTCTACGTGGCCGTCTTCCTGGTGCTATAGCAAAAGCCGACTCGAAGCTCAAGGGCCCCTGTGACACAGAGCGGCCGCTGGTGGTCAGCAGCGCATCCCTTGAGGTGGATACAAATAAACCGGCATCTATGCACGTGGAGGCGCCATCATTCTCATGGAGGAAAGTGAGCCTCGACGTCACGATCAAGGGAGAGCCAAGGCGGCTGCTTGACAATGCATGCGGCTGGGTGAAACCGGGCTCTCTAACAGCCTTGATGGGTACATCAGGAGCGGGGAAAACGACGCTCTTGAACGCTCTGGCCCAGAGAATACCCCAAGGTAACGTACGAGGCGAGTTTTGCGTTGGCGGAAAGCCACTACCAGTGTCGTTCAAGAGCAGCGTTGGCTATGTCCAGCAGCAAGATGTGCACCTCGAAACCTCTACTGTACGCGAGGCCCTACGATTCTCGGCTCTGTTAAGACAGCCTCCAGACGTACCCAAAAGCGATAAGCTTGCCTTTGTAGAGGAAATCATTCGTCTCCTCCACATGGAAGATTTTGGTGATGCCATCGTTGGATTACCAGGCAAAGGACTCAACGTCGAGCAGCGCAAGCGATTGAGTATCGGCGTTGAGCTTGCTGGGAAGCCGTCCCTGCTCCTATTTCTGGACGAGCCCACGTCAGGTCTCGATAGTCAGTCATCTGAGGCCATCTTAGCTCTACTGCAGAAGTTGGCCGCTGGGGGCTTAAGCATATTGTGCACCATTCACCAGCCAAGCGCGTTGCTGTTCCAACGGTTTGATCGACTGCTGCTGATGGCACGGGGTGGAAAAGTTGTTTATTTTGGAGACATTGGAGACAACTCAGAGACTGTGCTCCAATACTTCGGTGACCGGGGACCGAGGAGATGCGCAGATGCCGAGAACCCTGCTGAGTATTTGCTCGATGTACTAGGCGATACCAAGTTTGACTGGCCCTGCCTCTGGAATAGTTCCTCAGAAGCCAACCAAGTGTCAACTGAGTTGGAACGTATGACCAAGCCTTCTTCCACGCGAAACCCAGATGAAAGGGATGTGGTATCGGCCCAACAGCGCAGCGCCTACTCAGTGTCTTTGATCTCACAGATGACGATTGTCTGTGTTCGCACCTTTCAACAATATTGGCGATCGACAACGTACATCGCCAGTAAGTTCATGTTGGGAGTTGCAGGCACACTATTTATTGGGTTCTCCTTCTTCCAGCCCGGTCGATCTATTCTCGGCATCCAGAATGCCATCTTCTCTTTCCTAATGGTTTGCGCTATGTTTAGCAGCCTGGTTCAACAGGTAATTGACCAGCATAATGAAATTGATGTGTAGCTGACAGAACACCATAGGTAATTCCAAAGTTCGTCATGCAGCGAACAATTTACGAAGTCCGTGAGCGACATTCGAACATGTACTCCTGGGTAGTTCTTATCCTCGCCCACATCCTCGTTGAAATACCATATCACATCGTCCTAGGTGTCATGACCTTTGCAGTATTCAACTACACGGTTTTTGGCATTCGCTCGTCTGAGGATCAAGGATTGGTATTGTTGTTCTTTATCTACTTTTATATTCTTGTTGGCACTTTTGCAGACATGGTAGCCGCGCCGCTGCCTGATGCAACCACAGCCAGCCGAGTGACGACAGTCCTCTTTTCGATGATGATCCTCTTCGCTGGCGTCTTTCAAACCCCTACAGCGCTACCAGGGTTCTGGATTTTTATGTACCGTGTCTCGCCTATGACGTATCTCATTGGTGGTGTCTCTGTCTCAGGGCTTTCAGGAGTCTCAATCGTTTGTTCGCAGTCCGAGCTCGCTGTCTTCCAGCCCCTGAGTGGTGAGAGTTGTGAAACATACATGCAGCAGTATATTGAGCAAGGTGCTTCAGGCACTCTCCTCAATCCGGATGCTACCACTGGTTGTTCTTATTGTCCTCTTCGAGATGCCGATCAGATCTTGGCTCGTTCAGGCATGTACTATGACCAACGATGGAGGGACTGGGGACTTGGCTTTGCTTACATAGCCTTTAATATTGCTGCTGCACTCGTGTTTTACTACATATTCAGATGCAGGGTCCGGGGCGAAGGAGTCAAGAAACTCGCCCAAGTATTCCGCAGAAAGACTGAATGAACTCCTGGCGGTTAGCTACATCAATATGAGTACCACAGCACTACATGTGCTATTATTACACAAGCTACGACTACCTTGATAATGTTAAACTTGCGTAATTCTGTCTCTCTTGCATCAACCAAGCTGAATTAATCCGATTGAGGTACGAAGCAAATCATCCTCAAAGCCCAGGTGTGAATGGCTAATCCAAAGCCTAGATATCAGCGCGACTTCCCGACACAACCACCTTTGTTCAAGTCTTGCATGTGTTGTACCCCTTTAAACACCATCTCTGCACCACCCCCCAGCCTCCATGTTCTCTCCGCTAGTAATGACTCTCCCAACCTATCCATCAGCCTGCCCAGAATCCACCTACTCTCTTCCTGGCCACATATCAAAGGGCTACGATTCCCTACCCACGACCATTTCAGGCCCCTCGCTGAGTCTTCGTCATTAACTCCCTGATGGTTCCCTTCTGGGCTGGCCTTGCAATGTGTCTTTGAGCTATGCTCATCTTCACCGATGAGCCTAAGATACCAGACCCATTCATCGTAACTGTAGCGATGTGGCTTAGACTCCTTGAGGTGATCAGCGACAACCCGGATCTGTGAGAAAAGCAGAAGGTAGAAGTCGGTGCCAACGGGAAGCTTGTGATGACTATTGTAGTGCACGATGGAAGTGAAAGGCGATGGAGCGGGAGTGCCTTCTGAGTCACTAATTGATGGAAGCCTTGGTCTGGCGACAGAAGTACTAGGCAAGTCTCTGTCATGCTGGAGAGACCGTGCGTAGAGGTCCGTGGAGATTATAGCTGGTTGTTGGTTGATATTTTTCGCAGATACTGCCGGATCTGAAGCTGTAGAGTCTGACAAATTTGGGAAGGCTTTGCCAACTGTGATCTTGTTAAAAAGATACTTGATATTTCCAACAAAACCTCTATCATTCGGCAGAATTGTGATATTCGCAAGTAGAATAGTACCATCTCGGATGATCCTAACTACAGTATCACTAGCATGTGAAATAAGCACCGTCATAGTCGGTAAGGCTAGGAGAGACCAAAAAACATAGAAAGATCTGCCTGCATTAGATATGGGGGCTAGATCGCCGTATCCAATCGTCGTCCAGGCCTCAAAGCAGAAGTAAACTGCGTCAAAATAGGTCCAGTTTTGATAGGCTTGCTCAGACTTCTCAAAGATGAGAGCACCTACTAGCCATAAAAGGAGCCATGAGAACGTGGAAATGGCCATAGCTGCCCATCTTCTGGAAGTTGAGGATTTGGTCTGGATCTTGCGCATCAAGGCAAATTCGGCTCTGCGACGCTCGAACTCGGTTTCTGGAGCTCTGTTTGATTGTGCTTGTGAGGTTCCAAGCCCTGGGCGGATGGGCTCAAGAATCATGTCGTCGCCTTTGTGTATCATCTTCCGAATAATCCTGCGTCGATTCCTATCATCCATCCGGGCCTCAACACAGCGCTTTCCATGCTCAAGCATTAGATTTCTGACTGAGCTAATGACCAAGCCCAGAGTTATAATACCAGTAAGGGCGAATGGGATCAATAATGCCTTTCCGAGGTTACTTTCCGGATGATAGTCGCCAAAACCAACAGTAAAGAGAGTAACAATGGTCCAATATACGGCATCGAGATACTGCCAGGATTCAATCTTTGAAAAGATATAGGCGCCAAGGAGGAGATATATAAGGAACACAATAGTCTGCAACATCAAGGTGCGTTGACTTGTGGTTAATATGAAGTCTTTACCGTAGTGACCAGTCGTGGCACCCCAGAAGGTGATGCTCAGAAGTGAAGCATCGACGAAATAGAGAATCGCTGCCCACATGCCATAGTAGAATGATTGAGACCATACGAGCTCGTCTTGAGCAAAACCGACGTCTTTGAGAGGCCTGGCGGCAACAGCACTTAGAGAGGCACGGCAAAGAGCAGAGGCATACCTATTAATCCTATGTCAGCTATTGACACCAAATTATATATTGTCTGTATGTAGTACCATCCAAGTATTGTAATGGGCAGGGCAATGCTAAAGCGAACTCGTCTGCCCATGTTGAGAAGGAGAAAAAGGTTGGAGAGGATGCCGACGGAAAGCTGGATGGCCTCAACGATCAACAACCTGTATCAAGAGCATTAGACAAGAGTTGTTGAGACTAAAGAAAATTATGGCCAAAGCATACCATGACGGATCAGGGACTGAGGGGGCATCTTGGATATTTCCTCCGGGGACCAGTTGCTGGCGCCATGGCTCAACTAGGGAGCAGAGACTAAAGGCTGAAGCAACAGGACCTAGGGTACCTGCAGTCATAGGGAATGCGGTTGAGAGGAACCACCAGCGGCTGCAATACGAGAAAGGCGTACATATTAGCGAAAGTTCATGAGTGAGCCATCGTCACAGGGCTGTTTGCTCTTCGGATTACCTAGGTTCTAGAGGCGCATCGCCATTATGCACCTCATTTACCCGAGAGGTAATACTCTCGAGAATTTGTGCTTCTTGGTCAATGTTTTCTCCTAAATCTACCTCCCCATTGGGAGCCATTCTGTCTTATCCCTTTACCGATCTTACCGATGCTCAGTAAAGGTGCTCTCGAATCTTAGGAACGAGGAGGAAGCGAGATTGGTGTAACAGGCGAGTATTCGACATATAAAGGTTTTGCGTCCTGCTAAGGCGCCGGAGATTGGCTTTGGATAAGGCAGGCGCACACGATAGCCAGCTTCACTGGTGGAAACACATTGATGTACGCGGTTATTTCACTTTAGGATCTAACCTGCTAAGCTAATCGCTCAGTGTCTGAACTACGTCGAAAACAATTATGCCCTAGCAAGTCTTGGGGTGTTTATGTAATCTGCGAGCATACAGAAACAGGACTGCCAAGGTTTAGTCTGGACTCTCTCCCGTCTTTCGACCTGAATTGTCTTTCGCACGTGGCCAGAATATCTCCTCAACTGTGAACCCTCCCTCGCGGCCGCCACTAAGGATTTAAATCAACAAGAATTTTCCTCCGTGACTATACGGAGTATCGCTATAAGCACTGGTCAGATTAACGAGTGGACTAGCGTTGATCGGCATCACCGGCAATTAGAGTGGGTGTAAGCAGTTCAGTTTCCGCATTTTCGCCTGTATCTCTGCCACAACGGAATATCAATAATGATTCTGATTTGTTATCTGTGACTATGTCAGCCCTCCTTGACCCCTACGAGTTGTAGTTCCTAGTAAGGTTTAGGACTCGCGTCTTGTTTGAGTTCATCGTCTTAAGCCACCAGAAAATTAGACTATGTTCTGGAGTATGCCAAACCAACCTTAACCGCCTGTAACTTTATTCCCGTCAATTTCTAAACCCAAGTCCCCCAGCTAAAATCCGCTATTGCAGCAACTCCAACAAACTGAAGATAGCACTAGCTGAAGAAATACCGACGGATCCGTGAAAGAAAACCTAGAGCAACCTGAGCAACGAACAGGCTTCGATTTGGCTTTGCCTGTGACTCTGAATACAAGCTCGGTAACCGTGGTAGTACAAACTGTCATGGGTACGCCATTCCTAAACCCTATTCCCCTCTCACAATGCCATTTGTAACAATTCCTTGAACCATCGAAACTGCAATATGCACCATAGGATGTTTCTTTGGATCCGTGTCCAGCAAGAAGTCGATGGCTGCTGAAGCTATGGCCGCACTCGCAACTTTGACTCCCTTCTCGCCAACCCAAGATCCTCTTTCATTTCGAATTTGAAATGCCACTTCGGCTCCCGTACCGATACCCTTTCCCACGGCGTGCTCGCTCTTGCTGTGCTTCTCTTCAGCCCGGCGGTGGCTCGTTTGGCTCGCCTTAGCTGATGGGGCCATGTGCAACCGTCGATGGTGAGACAATTTAGGTTGTGAATGCGCCTCACTGATCAAGCTTTCCGGATCCAGTCTATGGCTTATGTCTTCCCACACTCTAGCCCGTTGGTTGCTCTCATTCGGTGGTCTCGCATGACCATGACGATGATGTGACTCGTCTTTATCATCGAGGGTGTGATGATGTCGTCGCCGTTTCTCGTGGTGTTGATTACGTTCTTGTTGGTAATCGAGACAATTCATATCGATAGTTCTGGTGCAAGAACTTTGAATGCGGGACTTGAAAGAAGAACATATTCTCTAGGTCCTGGGTGCAACTCACGTTAGCTAAATACGTTTACTGGTACTAAGCACAGCAAGATACCCCATACCTAATTTATCTGGTGGTGTGATGCCACTTTGGAAAGTTTCTTCAGGAGACTGGCATGTGGGTGTGCAGAAACGTGCCCTGGATTACAGTCGTAGTGCCCGCATCGTTGTTCCAATCCGCCAATGTCAGCCTAGACATGCTAGAGCCTTGTATTCGATACTATATTAAGCCAGATTCTCTTTTAACCACCTTTACTCAAGGAAACACTTTTAACCTCAACCTCTCCTTCTACTCCCTATCGATTACGCGCCCAACTTGCAGCAGCATATACTACTAGTCATTCTATGCACGGAATCAATGCCAATATGGCCACGAGAGAGCTGTTAGTCGTAATTCTGAACCAAACCAACGAGGAGCTCGAACTCGAGCCCCAGTCCCCGAGTCTTGACCATGGGCATTGGATGGACACGCCAGATCTAGGGCCGCCGCAGTCGATATTGGCAGGGGAAAGCGGCATGTTGCGCTGCAAGTCGAGCCGCTTAGGCGGAGGGATTGAAGGTTCGATTACATACCGACTCGTTGGTTTCGAACCGAATAAAGTGTCATTTTGGTGGAATGTACCCTATGTCGGGCCAAATAAGTTTGAATGCTCTTCTGCGACAAACGATTTCACTGTCAAAGCCTTGGGCGGACGGGGAAGTCAGGCTGTCGTTGTCTTCGTATTTGGTGAGTTGATCAACTAAGATAATAGCCTCATGCCCTGGAATCTGACAGGTGTAATAGAACCAACTTCAAGGGCTCCGAGAATGGATGAAAGTGTGTTTGCTGCTGCTGCGAAATACCCCCTGGACTGTGCTAAAGCTCCAGTTACTGGCTTGCACCACAGCCACAGTTAGATTACAATAAGAAGAAGCCTCTCGTGTATCAGCTGAGGGTTTGCAATACATACAATCCTGCATGGTATAAGATCTTTGAATGTTTACCGCTCCTCAACTCTATTATCAGTAGAGCAGTTACATTACGCACCAAGACACACGCTAATTGTTATCATGCCAACGCCGCTATTCCTTGTTCGCTGGACTCCTGTCCCTGGCATGAGTCCTTTTTCTCTATTTCTCGAAGTCATACCTAGTCCAATACTATCTGTTTCGAATCCCAAATCAGGCGTACGACACCAGTGCCACAAGAAACCTGAATCAACCCACGAACGTAACCACCATGTCCGGTTCTACATTGGCTGCCACAGCGGCCGAAAATGTAGTTATCAACGCCGTTAAGGCGATACATTCGAGTGAACCATTTCCACTCACAAAAGACGAGCTCACTCCGGCCTGGTTCTCTAGAATTCTGGGCAAGCGCGTGAAAGAGGCTCATGTTACGGATATCATCCATGGCACTGCTTCTAAGATCCTTGTGAAGCTCAGCTACGAAGTACCTAGTGATGAGTCAACCTCTTTTTGCGTCAAGGGCGGCTTCAACCCCGCTATTCTGGCTCTTCATCCTTCTTTATTCCACATGTATCGGCTAGAGGCTGAGTTTGATCACCATGTCGGCCCAAGCACTCGCCTATGATTACCCCAGGCTCACTATTGTGGCACAGACGAGCAGAGCGGCCAGGGTATCGTCATTCTAGCCGACCTCAGAGCTACCAACAACACATTTGGTGATCCGCTCGAGCCCTGGCTAATCAGCCGAGTCGGCGATCACATATCTTGTTGGTTGTAAACTCGGTACAACCTGTGAGAAGCCTTGCTGTTCGCCCCTGACGAGTTTCAGTACCACCGAATCTTCCCGAACTCGCTCTTTCGAATATTCATGTACTTAACGGCTCTCTCGACCGTGGCGTATACCATTGTATTTACTGCACTTTTCTCCGGACCGTGTAACCCCAAATTGACCGGCAGTGGCATATGTCTCAACAACATTACCATCGCTCATGCCGTTCTCAATATTCTGACTGATGCTGTTATCATTGCTCTTCCCCTTCCGATCATACACCGATTGCATATTCCCCCCACAGCAAAGAAGTATCATTGTTATTCTACTTGCTCTTGGCTCTGGGTATGTAGAACATGAATACAATCAACAATGGCAGGAATTGCTAACATAAGCATCCCAAGCACAAGTGTCATACTCGCGTCTTGTGTTCGTATCGGATATGTCCGCCAAATGCAGAACAACCCTGATGTTGCCTGGAATCAAGCATCTGCAGCTGTTTGGAGCTCTGTCGAATTGAATAACGGGATTCTATGTAACTGTTTGGCGACATTCAAGCCATTCGTTCGTCAACACCTTCCACGCCTCACCAGCGTTGTCGAAGATTGGAGCAGTAAAAAGCAGTCTAACCAAACTCATCTGCGTACCGGGTTCAAGTCATGGAGATACCACATGGGATCACACGGGGGTGAGCTGCGTGAGAATAATCACACGCAAGATCCCAAGAGCCACAAAGCGAGTAGGTCAGACGAACTTGTTATCATGGACGAATCACCTCATGGCTCTGGGAATGGAAGAGATACAAATGAAGCGGCAAGCACCAAGAGAATCCTGTCATCAAAAGGCGGTTATGCATGAGCCCAGCTTGCGAAAGTCGGAAGCCGAGGGATATAGGCTGGCTCACTTTACGGGTTCCGAGGTCCATCAAGGCCTCGCCCCTTGATGAGGTAAGAAACGCACGCGGAATAGGTAGCACGACAGGGAAATCTCAAATACATAGTGAGAAACTGAGCCGTGAGTAAATTACGGTCTCTCACCGCTGTTGCGATGTTTGTGGCTTTAATCTCGTGAGAATTTCTTTTTAGGAAACAAAAGAGTAGTATAAGCTGATGTGGCTGATATTGAGGCTCGATAATCAACCTTCCTGACCACCTACATCGCGGTTGAGGCCTTTACCCTACGTTCAAGGTGCTACATGGCTTGGAATGTTCGGTGCATGGCTTGGTTGGAGTAGATTACAGGGTGCAAGCATTACTGATACCAGATCTGGCTGCCTTGTTGGCTGACAATAGCTCAGGATAGCTATAAAATCGTCACTCTTAACTGTTGGAACGGTGGTTTCTGACACATTTCCCATATTACCTCAACTAGCCTTTTCCTGTTGACATACTGCTATGAGTACCCAAAACATCCCAAAGAACACTGCTGGCGCGTCCATCTACAAATTATGGTTTCTCTCAGTTTATGACTTCTGGGTGCTCTCCTTTAGCACTGCTTTTGCTTGGAAGTGTTCAACCTCTAAGGTGCTACTGCCGCTCTTTCAAAGCGCTATTAGGGAGAGACATCTCGATATCGGCGTCGGGACTGGATACTTCCCTGCAAAAGCTCTTGAGAAAGATACACTTTGCAAAGAAATGGCCTTGGTTGATTTGAATCCTACCACACTCCAGGTTGTAGAGCGGAGGATCAAGACATCATCTCCATCACATCCTCGGGTTCGAACTATCATCGCCGATGCAACAGAGCCCCTTCCCCTCATATATTCAGAGAAGTTTGACTCGATCAGCCTTTTCAACCTCCTTCACTGTATTCCCGCTTCCCCGCAAAAGAAGAACAAGGTTTTTGATTCAGTACGACAGCATCTTGCTGAAGATGGCGTACTGGTAGGGGCTACTGTTCTCGGTATCAGTCGCCCCATGAATTGGTTGGCGGCCATGCTCATGTACTTCTATAATAGAGCAGGCATATTTCATAATTGGGAGGACAACGAGGATGCTTTTGCGGAGGGCTTGCATGGAAATTTTGAGGAGGTGAAGATCTGGGGAGTTGGCAGAATCATACTATTCACAGCACGCAAGCCCAGAAAGCTGTAGAATCTGCTTATCAGGACTTCCGTGCAACAAAAAAGGCAATAGCCTTATTCAAAATGAACATTTGTACCAGAAGTATGTTTATAAAGCTGTTTGGAAGAAGTAATGTTCAGGCAATTTGGCTCCTTTTTAGTCATCCAGTCGTGGCTTGAGATTTAGCAAGGGAACCCCAACAACATGTTCTCAAGAAGAACGAGTATAGAAACAAAGAGGTATCATAATGGGGGAGAAATTAATAACGGTCAAGATTGGTCAGACAAAGGCAACCAAGGAGAAAGTGGTGATTAATATAGTTAGGTGATCTGAAGATGCCTCACAGAAACATGTTGACACATATCCAAAGGCTAACCAGCCCTAGCCGCTGTGAGACTGGTATTAAGGGTCAAGGTGCGACCGGAATACATGCATTATTCATTTCTCATTAGCCTCAGGTCTACTTCTAGAAAGCCCGAGAGATCTATTCCAGCGCAGGGGTCAAAGACCTCGGAATATCCTCAGCAACCGTATCTGCCAGATTTGCCATCTGCATCTCGCTGTTCATAATCTGGAGCACCGGAATATTAACCTGGAAGTTCTTAAGCAGCCATGATCTAATATCCACGGAGATGAGCGAGTCAATTCCAAGTGTCTTGCTATCCATGTCCAGGAGCTCTTCGTCAGACGCCGACTGTAGCAGTCGCTTGCGGAGCTGCTCACCCAAGGCATCTATGATGAGGTTAGTAAATACTATTGTATTATAGTTAGAAATTACTTGCCCCGAATTACTTGACGAACATCCTTCTTTGTGCGGCATTCGCGCAGTTGATCTTGGACTGAAACTGAAGAAAGCTGCCCAGGCGCATGATCTGATACTGTGTCCTCTAGCTCCAGGTAATGAGAAAACTTGGGATCCGATGTCCACGTAGGCACAATGGCTGCATTCACTGAGATCTGGGGTAAGCCCGTTATTAATTCAGACGTACTTGACGAATCAGTGTATCCAGCCTCAACTCCTTCAGCAAAGATTTGATGGAAGTCATCCTCAGAGAGAGGCAAGAGTGCTTGAGCTCTGGCTGCATTGTCCAGTTGCCGTGATGACTGCGTGATGTAGCCAACACCATATATTGTGCCGATGTTGATGCATGATGAGTTGAGGCCGCGCTTCTTGCGACGGGCAGCTATGGCGCAAACGCCCATGTTGGCTGCGGCATAGTTCGCCTGTCCCGTGTTACCGATGATGCAGTTGATAGACGAAAGGAGGATAAAAAATTCGAGGTTAACATCATGAAAGATGTTGTCAAGATGCAAACTTCCCAGGACCTTTGGTCTGATGACGTCTCGTACATGCTCGAACTCCATGTTATCGATGGTAGCATCTCTAAGGACCATAGCGCCGTTGAGTGCACCAGCAATAGGTGGTAGAGTATCCAAAATGTGTTGATAAGTTTTTCTCAAAGCTTGTTCATCTGTGACATCGCTAAAAAAGGTCAAAAAGCTCAATCATTATCAAATGGAGGGAGTGTCTTACCAGGCAAAGAGTTCAATGACTATCCCATTTTTTGAATGCTGCTCCAGCCAAATCTCATCAACCTTGGGGTTTCTGCTGGTAAGAGCCAAAGTCCTGGCGCCCTTGGTTATCATCCAGTCAATAAGGCTGATGCCGAGGTCACCAGACATGCCACACAACCAGTATGTCTTGTCACTCTTGAAGAGCTGTTTTCTATCCAGTCTAAAGGCTCTGACCTGGAGGAATGTAGCTGCGGTCCAATCGACGATGGCCATTGGCGGTACATGCTCCTGGCCGTCTGTAAGCCTGCGAAGATCGATAGTCTGAATGTCTGGGCAGTCACAGAGGCCATTAAGGGACGACATCTGTTGCACAGCCTGGTACAAGAGATCTTGTAGAGACCGCGCGCTCAAGACTGAATAGTCAAGCGCCTTGTTGGAAAAGAGGGACTTTTCTGTCTCGACACGAGCACTGGACGACAAGCTCAATAGCATCCGCAACTCATTGCCATACACAGGCTCTGAAAATTCGACATAACTGTCAATCTCATGAGAAATCAAGGTCTGAATTTTTGATTTTCTTGTGAATCTCGGCAAGCGAATCCATGACACAGATGACGATGGTGAAGACTCAGTGTCAGTAGTAAAAACCACGTCGACACCCTTGACGGAAGCATGGGCTTGAGCAGCCACGGCCAGCAATTCTGGCGCATTGTGGAACAAGATGCTTTGATGAGCAACGAGTCCGTCAATAACCGCCATGGATATGATATATGAAGCAACAGAAGACAGAGACAGAGCAGGGGCACTCTTGAATTCGTTGCAAGGTAAACAGGCAATACATGGTAGCCTGATGGTGGACTGTAGAGAAGATGCGAAAGCAAGATACATGTTCTGTGCCTTGTCAAGGCCCAATATAAGGAACCAGTGTCCCAGAGATGTTTTTATCGCTGTGGCAACAGAGTGAGTGACTTGAAGCTCCAAGTCGCCTGGTTCATTACCACTGGCAGGTTTGTCGAACCGAGTGACCTGCCTGGCGTTGTAACCATTTTGATCCTGGAGTATCTCAACCACCGTACGTTTGATATCGACCGTCCGTAAGACCTGGTGCTGCCTTGAGTCGTAGCGGTCATTCGCAATCGAGAAAGGTTGAACCCGAGGGACTAGCTCACACCCAGTCGCATCAAGCAGGATTTCAGGTTCGATAATGTCGAACAAATCTTCTTCGCCTTTATGCTTGGAGCAAAAACGATAAAATGGTTCAAGAATCGCTTGGTGATCAGCAATCTTGATATCGGGAATATCCAGGAATTGCAGACGCAGACCTGGATTTTCTCTCACAGCAGTTCTTCCAAACCCAACAATCATGTTGCTATATATCTCATTGTCTGTTCTGTTACTGGTAACCCAGAGAACTGTGCGATTATCCTCGAATAGCCTGCGGAAGCTCAACCAATTCTCTTGGGTGACATTGCTGAAGAAGGGTGATTCCAACTCAGTAAGACAGATAATCTTTGTTTGAAGTTCACAAACATTGTAATCAACAGCTTCCAAACTCTCGAACCTAAAGGTTTCTGCACCGGTTGTGAAATTGAGCATTTCCACTAACCGGGAAGCTAGGTCATTAACCGGGCCTGTTTTGCCGCCAACAATGGCCAATCGCTCAATGGTAGCCATGTTGGATGCAGAGAGTGGCTCACGAAGAAAGCTTACTCGATCATCAACTGCCTGCGAGACAGAGAGGACAAGACCGTAAACATCCACGACCTCTAGACTCGCTCTAGTGTCGATACCAGAGAATCCAGTGCGTTGAAGGAGCTTTTCCCACTGCGGTTCATCCACGAACGGTGTCAAGAGTCGCCCCTCATCGACACCGAGCCACCAACCAGGCAGGGTACCAAAAATAAAACCTGCACCGGCCTGTAAAGGCCCGAAGCTATTCCCCTCAGCAAGTAGGAGGTATCCACCTGGCTTAAGAAGCTTCCGTAGATAGCGCAGAGTGGGCTCCAGTTTTGCAGTGGCGTGTACCACAAGAGAGCACACGACTACATCTTGGGAACCTTCGGCAAAGCCTTGCGTGACGGGATCTTTGTCCGCATCGTAGGTCTTAAATATCATACGGTTTTGGAATGATGAGAAGACTTCGGCGGCATTTTCGAAGAAGCTGGGTGATATGTCGGTGAAGGTGTAGGTACCAAACCGGTGGCCGATTGCCTTGAGTATCGTCTTTGTAGCGCCACCTAGACTCGTTAGAACTCTTGAACACAACTCGATGACACTCTTCACTTACCAGTTCCAGCTCCAACCTCGAGGATTTTGGCATGAGGATGACGTGTAGTGATCTGCCTGGCGATATCTGCAAGCCATATCGTAGCTTGCTCTGTGCCAAAGCCTGTTGAATAGTACTTATCCAAGAGCCCAGACGAGCGAAAGTGTTCGAGCATGGTTGTTTCACCTCTGAAGACTGCCGGCATGGTCTCGCCTACAAGAAACATGATCCTTGCAACGGTATTATCTTGGTCCCTGTGGGAGATGTCAGTGGCCTGCAACTTGATTCGCCATCAATCAAAACTTACCACCTCGCGTTGACAAATTTTTTGATGTCGTCAAGTGAGTCATTGAGCCACTCCTTTCTACCGTATCTCTGCTTGCCAGTTTTGAGCAGATTGGTAACGTGCCTCGCGTAGCGCAGATAGTGACAATTTGGAGCCTCGAATCGTGCAGATGAATCTTCAGGAACTTGCTCGTCAAACGATCGAAGGAAATATGAGGCAACTCGACTGAAACTCCAGACCAAGTCTCTGTCTTCCTGCGGTATGTGTATTGTGCGTGACGCAACAGCACCGTCAGGCTTGGTCGGCACCCAAGTCATTGTATGGAAGATCTGACGGCCTGTGTTGCTCATTGCTCTGACAGGCTTGAATCTCACGCCATCTATTTGGATTGCTGCATGGCTGTTGTCCGCTCGATAGATGGTAGCTGATCCCGAGAAGCCTGCTACCATAGATTCTCGGTCCGATGCACTACACGTGGACTCCAGATCAAGAGTGGACGTGGTGTCTGAAAACTCGGAGAAAAGGGCAGGGTTCAGTCGCAGCCTGGAGATGGAGGCAGGAAGATGTAGGTTCAGTAGTTTTCCATCTCCAGGGTAGCTATAAGCCATCAAGACCGACTGGAATGCTGCATCGAGGTTTACCGGATGCACCATAACTGACTCCATGTCATCAGAAGATAATGGCTTTGTAACACAACTGGAAAACCCTAGCTTCCTTTTGATTGAGGATAGTGAGTGGAAAGAATCCAGAAAATTGTAGCCCAATGTTTCCATGGAGTCATACAAGCGCATGCTCTCAACCTCGATAAGATAAGGAGGAGTAGATGGCCTTTTGGAAAGTAAAGTGGAGGATTGGTCTCCGAGATACACCTTGACCGTGCCTTCCACAGCCAAAGTGAGATCAGGAGCTTGTCTTCCAACACTCGCAGAGTAGGAAAACTTTGCAACTATCTCGGATAGCTTTGGCTTGGAGATTGAGAACAGTTCGATCAAGACTTCAACTTGGGCCGTTTCTGATTCAAATGTGATGGCTTGGTGAATCTCAAAACCCTTGATCTCAACCAAACAAACGTTGCTCTTGTCCTCGGCGAGATACTGTGCTGCCTCAAGGGCAGTACAAACATACCCAGATGCTGGGTATACAATCTGACGCTGGACTTGATGTCCAGTCAACCAGGGCATTTCGGAAGGAACGAGGACATTTTTCCACCGTAAATGATATGGAGTGCTATCCGGCAAGGTGTGTCCGAGCAAAGTGTGAAAAGGCTCTCTTCTGGTGCGGATTTGCCGGGAAGTGCGCGTCTCATACCAGACTCTTGCTTCATGGTCCCATTGATAAGGTGGAAGATCTTGAATAACAGAGAATCGATTGGACTGTAGGTGTTGTCCTGACAAAGCTGCTTGAAACCCTTCAAGATCAACAGATCCTCTTGGAGTCAAAGACCAGACAAAGCCCAGAGACTTAGAAAGCGCCTCAAGCGAATCTTGCTTTCGGACTAGAGTACCATGGTACGGAAGTGGGTTCTGCAGTACGTCCTGGATAGCCTGGCTTGCGGGACCTTGGAGAGCGGGATGAGGCCCAACCTCAAGGGTTAGGTTGAACTGGGTGCCGGAAGAAAGTATGGTTGTCAGTGCCTGGGAGAAAAGTACAGGGCTTGTCAGGTTCTCAGTCCAGTATAAATCGCTCAATGGCAACGTTGAGTTGACAGTCTTGCCTTCATAGACACTAGAAATCCATGTACAATTACGCGAATATGAAGGGGTTTTGTGCTTCACCCTGGCGTCTCGTAATGACTCAAGATACGGCTCGACGCAGGGTAGCATATGGTTCGAATGATACGCCAGATCAACCTTGAGGCGGCGATTGAACTTTTTCTCGTCATCCAAGACCAATTGCAACTCCGAAATAGCGTCTTCGTCCCCAGAAATTGTCACACTAGAGGACGAGTTAATGGCCGCAACACAAACACGACCAGTGAACTCGTTCTCGGCGCAAAGCTCTACAGCATCTTCCATAGAAGTCCCTACAGCCAACATGGCGCCTCTGCCCTCATTGTTTGGACTGCGGGCTTTTTTGGAATGAAGTCCACGAAGATAGGCCACGGTGATACTATCCCGAGCTGATAGGAAGCCTGCAGCATAAGCGGCCGCGATTTCTCCTGAAGAGTGGCCAACCACAAAGCCGAAGGAGATCCCTGCCTCGGCAAGCAGATCCACGAGCATGATCTGAACTGCCGTGCAAAGAGGTTGCGAGATCGCTGCTTCAGCAAGACGAGACGAAGAAGAATCTTTTAGCAGTTCTTCCCTAAGTGACCATGTCGGACGGTATTTGGATGGCAGTTCCTTGAGATGAATCTCGAGTTGGCCAATAATAGACCGAGCGCGAGGCGAGGTTTGGAGAAGTTCAGCGCCCATTCGAGCATGCTGCGCTCCTTGTCCAGTAAAGATTCCGAGTACACTCGGTACTTTGCCACTTCGGTATGTGGTTCGGACTCCAAGTTTTGCTTCGGCGTCATTTAACAAAGCTTGAATGTTGACGCTCAGATTTTTCGTCGAGGATGTAGGGAATACGATACGGTAAGGGAAGACAGTCCGTCGTGAGCGCAAAGTGTAGGCAAGATCATGTACATTGATGTCGGGTGTCTGTTCAAAGTGTGCAACGTAGGCTTCTAAACACGCCTTGAGACTCTTCTCAGAAGCGGCAGAGAATACAAACGGCGTGAAGAGGCAGTCACTTTGCGCAGAGACTTCTCCATTTCTGGTGCTCGGTTCGAAGCTCTCCAGAATAGCATGTGCATTAGTTCCACCAAAGCCAAAACTATTAACACTAGCCCGCTTGGGCTGTGTCTTTCTTCTCTTGGGCCATGGCTTGGCTGTACGAAGTATCTCAACATTGCGATAGAAAGGGGCAACGTCAGGGTTCAAGTTTTGGAACAAGAGGTTTGGGGGAATTGTAGAACTCTGCATTGCCAAGCATGCCTTGAGAATTCCTGCAATGCCGGCTGTACCTTCGGTATGACCGATGACAGTCTTTACTGAACCCACATATAGCGGATGTTGGTCTGCCTCCAGTACGTGCCCATCTTTGAAGAAAGAGGTTTGAATGGCTTCGCTTTCGACTGGATCTCCCGCGGGAGTTCCTGTCCCGTGAGCTTCGAAGTACTGAGGCCTATCCTCTGAAGATTGCGGGTCAAGCCCAGCTCTGGCATATGTACTCTTGATGAGTGCACACTGGGCCGCAGCACTGGGCATGGTCAGACCGGCAGTGGCACCATCTTGGTTGATTCCACACTCTCGGATCAAGCATTGAACTGTATCTCCGTCCTCAAGCGCAGCACTGAGTGGCTTAAGTACAAGAGCAGCAACACCTTCACCTCTGGCATCTACTGAGGTCAGCCATTATGTGATACAACTGGGAGCTGTACTTACACCCATTGGCGTCCTTGTCCCACATTCGGCTACGGCCATCTGGTGAGAGCATCTTGAGCTTGCTGTCGATGATGAACGCCTCCGGTCCCAGAATGAGGTTGGCACCGCAGGCTATGGCCACCCTGGAAGCACCACTTCGAATAGTCTGGACAGCTTGATGGACAGCGACAAGACTCGATGAGCATGCTGTATCAATTGTCATGGATGCTCCATGCCAGTCGAAGAAGTAGGATATCCTGTTGGACAATATGGCTCGTGAGTTTCCCACAGCGAAATACGTGGGTGCCATGTCAATGTCTTTCATGAGATGGATCTCATAGTCATTACTCATCACTCCGACAAACACAGCTGTGTCGCTTCCCCTGAGGCCCTCAATGGTCAACCCAGCATTTTGGAGAGATTCATATACAACCTCTAGGGCATAACGCTGTTGTGGATCCATAGCCTTGCTTTCCATGGCGTTTATACCGAAGAATTCCGCATCGAAGACGGCGGGGTCTTGGTTGAGAAGATAGGCATGTTTGGCATTGCTATGCCCGTGGTGAGAGGGATTGGGATGGTAAAACCCGTCCACGTTGAAACGCGTTTCGGGGATCTTGGAAAGATGATCTTTGGGGTCTTTGAGTACATCCCATAGCTTAGCAGGGGATGTTGCATCCCCTGCAAAGCGGCATGCACTGCCGACGATGGCAATGGGCTCAGGAAGATTACTCTTGGTGAGCATTTTTGGATTGGTGTCGCTGTTTTGTGTATTCCAAGGTCGAGGCTTTGTCCTTCAAATCTCGGGGACTCAGCCTCGGATATAAATGACCGAGTCCTACAGTCTATCGCCGCAACTGACATGACCTTCAACTCTGGCCTATCGTCGCCACAACAAAGGACCCCAGTGTCATATTGCTACATGAATCTGACTGCATATCAAGCTGTTTGACATGAGCGTCTGTCATTAGCCAAAGATGGATGACTGCAGACCGAGTTTCACCGCTCACTCCAATCAGTAGCTTGGACTTACCATTCTCAAGTGTTGAGAGTTTAATGGTTGGGGAAACTATTATCTTTGGTGGTACCAATGAGTTGCGGTAAGCGGATACTCACTCATCTGTGGTGAGTTCGAACAGCTCAAAGGACTTTCGAAACTTGGTATGAATCGAGTTATAACGCTTCGATTAGGTTAATTCGCCTTGAGCCATGTACACGCAACAGCCTTGTGATTAGCTCAAAGCATCTGAGTCAGATCTAATGCAGAGTCGTGCAATCTAAGACTCATGAAGAGAGGGTTACAACTAGTTTCTTTCCGCCTGTCCGGCCTCTTTGTATGCACTCGACCACTTTGAGAAGACCTTCAAAGCCCCCTTCCATCACCTCTACTGGTTGAGTTACTATCTGGTCTTTGCCCAACAGCATCTGGATTTCTTTTGCCCATTCCATACCAATTCTATGCATACGAGGATTGGCCTTTCTTGAGTAAGTCTCGTCTTTCAGATCAACATCAACACCCAATATCTCAAACTGCATCACAACTTTGACCTTGACTGATTTCCTCGTTATCCATTGTGCAGGAAGATTCTCCAGGCAGGCATATCGTGCACCCACTCTGCTCAAGACTGAGAGGCATGTTACTGAGGATATTTCATCCGTGATGCAATCCAAAGCATGCTTAATAGGTATTCCTCTAGCCAAGTCTTTTATCTGCTTAATGCAGTCAGGTGAGGTGTAATCCGCCGTACCGGTTGCACCATAGCTCATGGCTCGCTCTGCTGACGATAATGAACACGCGGCGATGGGTGCGTAACCAGAACTGTCTGTCAGACTTGATTGCTAGAACATACGGCTTGGGTAATCGGAGTACTTACGCCTTCAGTAGCTGTACAGCAATGACGCCAGTTGCCGTAGCCGCACCATATACCAGAACAGGGATAGGCTCCACACTCTGAATGGGCTTAGAAGGGCGTCCAACAAGACCCAAAGCCTCGGAGTCTCCCAAGGCCAATGAGGCAGTTCCCCATCCGATTCCACCCATGGCAGCACCTTGAGCATTGCTCCACTGCTCTGGTACACGCAGCTTATTCCGAGAATCTACAACGATCCACTCAGAGAAGGCTCCGTTCTGCGGATTGTCTTTGTTTACTCGGTATGGGAAGTCTGAGCCACAAACACGGGTTCCGACGGGGAACAAGGATTCTGGCCCAGCCTCTTGCACGATGCCGCAAAAGTCACAGCCGATAACGTTGTTCTCCATGAAGAAGTGTGTGACCATTTTGAAGTCGGTTGGGTTACCAGCAGCGGCAAGGACTCGAACAAGAATATCATATGGTGATAACAATATTGGAATTGGTACCGTGGTTGAGACAGATATCGGTAACCCCGAGACTGTGGAGGACTCTTTGGTCTGGATGACTGCTGTCTGAGTGTTGATCGCCATGACGGGTAGTAGAGTGTCTCTAGAGAGTTCAAGTTGAGCGCAGTCGCTCTCGAGCTCTTATCTGCATACCAGGTTCCACTATCATTAGCACCTGACCTAGTCTATTGGACAAAAGAGGATGTTGTAGCATTTTCACTGGCCTTGCCAACTAGAATTTATGAATGTACAGTCTGAACAGCCCCTGGTCATTGCCCAGGATTCACATCATCGCCACTTCGTATCTTCGAGCGTCAGATTACGTTGTGTCTGTTTACTGGCTTATCCCAGGATATCCTCGTACCGCATAACGTGACACAAGTAATCATATCAAGATACATCTGACATTATACACCATAAATTAGAATGACGGGTCCATATGCCCACATGTAAGGATGGCACAATAGGGTGCCACTACAGATAAGAGTTAGATATATGTAACATGAATTTATTGTGGATGAAGCGATCTGCAGCTCTCTATTAGCATCCAGGGGTATATATGTCAATAGTGTGGTTTCACGACATTGAGTAATCTTGGCTTCTGCTCGGCTCCTGAACCCCAGGAGATGAGCTTTTTCTCCAAGCAATAGTGCTTACCCCCAAGAGATCTGGTGGTGAATTTTCCTAACACGAGTAGCCACTATATGCAAATGTCGATCGATCGATTATATGCACATGAACTGCGAAGGTTACACGGGTCGGTATTCCAGTATATGCTCGGTGCCATAAGCTGCTGTATCCTGTGTTTCAAAGCGCCTCATTTGGTACGAATCGGGTATCTTGATTATCTGTCTTCTTCGGCTCCCGGTCTTCATCCCGTAGTTTGATTCGTCTTCCTCCGTCAGAGCACAACACGTGAAAATGCCAGCTTTGCTTATCGGCCCTGAGCGGTGAACTCAACATAGGAATTAAACATTGATTGAGGAATTGTAAATTGACTTCAGCTTGTACAGGTAATGCTCTTGAGATAATGAAATGTCCTTCTACAGCTAATCTGGGATATCATATGCCAAATTCGCACTTGACAAAACTAGATCTACACTGACGAAGGTTTTGTTCTTAGCATCTGTTTTATCTTCCCTCATCCTGAATGATACAATAGAAATGGGCTAAGCTAACGTGACTGATTTCCACGTTCGCATACAGATGACCGTTTATTTAGTCTAACTTGAAACCACCAGGAACCAGTCGCTGGAACACACCTTCCGGATCATACTTGGCGTTTGCATCTTTCAGGGCCGAAAACGTCTTCCTTCCATAGCTTTGGAGCGGCTTCTGAGTAGAGAAGGCGTCGTTGATAAATATGAACCGATCATACAATCTGCGTGACTTGGTGTATCTCTCAATGTCGGCCACGACATCGAGCATGAGTTTCACCACTTTGGCATCATCTGCTGGTCGAGTCCAGCCAGAACTGATGACACTCAGCCCTATTAACAACACCCGGTAAGTTTTTATCAAAATCAATGGTACTCGGCATGACACGTACAGACCTGGGGTCTCGCTGTGACACCCATTGGATCAGGCCCTCGACGAGTAGATTCTTCAACCATAGATATGGATATGGGCTGCGGCATTAGTACTAAGTCAAGGCTGGCAATTCTCTGCACAGCTTGTTTGTATCTATTTGTAATCGAGATAATATGCTCATAGGCCTCCCTATCAGTATAAAGAGTTGTTACGGCGTAAGTGTACCTATTGAAATTATTAGCTGTATAACAATGGTTTCGATTAGTGCTCACCGTTCTAATGCAACTGGCCCAGGCGCCGCCACAAAGTCATAGAAAGAATCATAAAGCCTCAGATCGGCCTGAATAGCGCCAATTCTATAGAAAGGCTCAAAGGCTGCTGGTCTCTCTACCCCGTCCAGGTACACAAGCTGGGCAATGATAACGTCGCTAATGCTACCAACGTAGGGCAGAATAGCAGCCTTCCTGTCTAACTGCCCGCTCCTTTGGAAATCTGTTAATGCTCCCATGAACCTCTCCGACTGATTGCCTGGGAATATTATAGTCCCGCCCCAGACTTCACCAAGAGGATAGGTGCGCTGCGTGATATGAGTTACGATACCTGTCTTTGTCAGATCTCAATGCTACGTCTTGGTTTAGCTTTTCACCTCACCATAGTTGTTGGATCCAGCTTTGACTGCGAAGTAGAGGTCCGAGTTTTGTTTCTCACTGGCTGTGACGACTGTTCCATTCGCAAGCACGATGCGATACGAGACTATATTTTGTGATGCCCAGCCGTACATGTTGGACAGATGCGAAAGGCCACCTAGGTGTATACCTGTTAATAATGTTATTATACTGTGTTGTTGCTTCGGCTTACCCCCCGTGGCGAGAGCTAATCCGACGGTTGGTGATCTGCCGCCAACAACCACCCGTCCTAGAGGTCGCAGATATCGATAAACATCTATCCAGCGATTTCCAAAGCCCGACGTAAGAGTCTGGCTTCTCTTAGAGTATGTTATGGCCCTGATATTATCCATGGACAATAAGAAACCACTGTCAATATTGGCGAAACCAGGCATAGGTGAGTGGCCGCCACTTCGAATTGCGAATTTGGTCTGAAGAAATGTGGCGACCTTAACAGCGAGGACTACGCCTTCAACTTCATTGGGTGCGTAGATACATCGAGGGCTCTTCCAAGCAGTCGACGAACTATCCCTCATGGTCAGATATGACTGGTCCAGTCCTAGGAGATGCAGAGTAGATCTTACGAGTGTGAGTTAGCCTCTTGAGTGTAGATCTCTCCATCGTGAGGGAACACCACATCAGCATTGTCAGCCGCATTCAAAATCATACAAGCAAACGTGATATTTCCTTCGGTGTGAGCCGGAATGTCGATCCTTGTTGGGTCAACGCCGATTGAAATCAATAATTGGGTAATGTTACCCTTGCTGGATAGAGACGCGGTGATATTGGCAACAGCAGCAATACACAGCAGCCAGTGCAGCGCAATAGAGGTCGTACGCATGTTGTGTACTGGATAGGAGAAGGTTTTGGGAAAGGAAAAAAAGATGAGGGACAAAGTTATTCGATTTACGATTGAGTGAGCTGGATTCAGCAAGAGGAGGATTTACTCAGACGGACGTTGTAATATACTCTCGAACTGCCAATCTTGCTTCTCACTCTTCAAAATTAAATAGAAATACTTGGTTGAATTTTCACATAAAGTCTAACATATTGCCTCGGGGTCCGTAGACGGCCCCCAAATTAATGTTTTCGTCTCGCAGGCAACTGGATTCCATGTTCACTGTCTCACATTTCTGCCATGCTTTCTCGTGGGGTCTGTACTAGGGGGCACTGACTGTGAAAGGGCTTTGTGATGTGTTGTACCTTTCAGCTCAACATGGATCTCGACAAAACAATTAAACAGTAACAAGACAGCTTTCGGGAGCCGAGAAGATGACAAGCGACCTGACTTGCTAAGATCGGTTTCAGCTCACATGAGACGTGGTCTAGATTGCCTATAAAGACATTCTCGGATGAGACTATGCCAAGGCTTTGTGACCCAAGCCCATATAACACATACGCAAAACAATTATAACAGAAGCGATGTTTGATTTATTTGTAATAAGTGGTGTTGGCCTCATAGTAGTTGCTTTTCTTGCCAAAGCAACTTATTCGCTTTATTTCCATCCTCTGGCAGGTTACAAGGGGTCTTACATCGCGGCCGTCTCAACTTCCTGGTACGAGTGGTATTGGAACTACTTACTGAATGGAAGAATGCTTTTTGAGATTGAAAGACTACATAAAGTGCATGGTTTGTACTCAGACCCAACTCAAGTGTCAACGTCTCAAGACTAAGACTTTGTACAGGGCCTGTGGTGCGGATTGGGGTAAACGACTTGAGTGTCAATGATCCCGAGGTGTTTATGAACGTCACCAGTGTTAACTCAGGGTTTACCAAAGATCCTCAATTTTATAGATGGATCTCGCTTCCTGGTACATCCATCGGTGAAACAGATCCCAGGCACCACCGCGTCCGCAGAAGGGCCTTGGCGCCAGCTTTGTCAGGGACTCGAGTCAGTGAGCTTGCACCGTTCATCTCGAACAAGGTTGAGCAGTTGTTAGAGCGTTTGGATGCTTCAGCTCAGACTTCACAACTGGTCAACCTTGATTCTGCTTGCAAAGCTCTTACAATGGATATCATCTCCAAAATTGTCCTGGGTCAGGAGGCTGGTTGCGTTGCAGAACCTCGATTCAGGAATGACTTTACAGACAAGTTGCACGATGCCCTTTCAGCTGGTTGGTTCCCGACTGCATTTCCCACCATGTCAACAATGGCTCTATATGCATCGTCCAGGTTGCCGAGTGGGATCTTTCCAAATCCCATGATGGACTTTAATAAAGTATGTGCTCCGAGTTTGAACGATGTGTGTACTAACATGCCACCGAGCAATGTCGCACACTAATGGAACAATATCTTGCAAAGTTTGATCCCAAATTACATTCTGATCACACTCCACTTACCGAATCGAATATGAGTGTAGATCAACGCTCAGCCGTGATTGATATGCTCATGAGCTCAAATGTGAAGGGTCATAACCCTTTAACCCTGGACCAGCTGAACGATGAAACTGTTATGCTTCTAATTGCAGGAAATGATACGACGTCCAACTCTATGACCTGCGGCTTATATCACATCTATTCCAACAGGTCTGTCCATGATTCACTCTTGGATGAACTTCAAACCTCGTTCCCCTCTCTTGATAGTTGCATTACATACGAGCAAGCGAAGGGTCTTCCATATCTCGTATGTGTTCTATATGTCCTCTATTTACATTTCTTACAAGGCTGATCCAGACCTCCTACAGACAGCGACCATAAAAGAAACGCTAAGATTAGGTGTTCCACTGCCAGGCCGACTGCCACGCCTCGTTCCTCCCGGTGGCTTTTCGCTTTACGGTCAACATGTACCCGCAAAGGCATGTCACTAATAATACAAATCAAATCAGGCCTTACTACGAAATAACAAACTAACTTCATCCACAGACAAGCATTCACATGTCGGCGTATTTGCTGAATCGCCATCCAAGCATTTGGCGCGACCCTGATCGCTTTGATCCTACCCGCTGGCTGGAAAATAGTACACAAGAGCTGGACAAGTATCTCACGACTTTCAACAGAGGCCCAAGGCAGTGTCTTGGTAAAGAGTGAGTGATCCGTCGGCCTTGAGAATTTTTGTTATTTACTAAGACTAGCCTCGCCTGGTGTGGATTATCGGTCCTTTTTGCCAATCTCTTTCGCCGTTATAGTGTTGAACTGGACGAGCCTGATGCGAGATGGACTGACTTGGGTTTGATCAAGTACGTTCTTTCCCTGTTGTTCAGCTTGCACTCTAATGGTCTCTTAGTTACTTGAAGCCGCTTCACGCGAAGTTCAAGAGGAGAGAGGCTTAACAAAATCTCAATAATTACAACTTCAATACCTGAGGTTCCCTTGAGATATCGTAACGGCTACTGTGGTGGGCTTTGAACGGCAAATTATAGCCCGTGATATCTTAAATCAACTGTGTGCTTTGCTATTGTAGAAAGTCTACTTTTGCCCCAGCAGATTATAATTTGAGAACCTTGAATCTATACGCATAACCGTTCTGTTGACCACCAATTAATCTCTCGAGTACTTTCTATCGAAACATTTTCCCCTAAAGTTGTCTGATTAATTGCCTCCATAACACCAACGCATCAAGCTTGTGACTCTTGATAGTTTGACATGTCATTTTCAACGCAGAGTAATAAATCAAGTCAGATTTATTCGATGACACTAAATGCGAGAAGAGGCAACATTATCGTCATATTATATACAACAGGATTCCTTTTCCACTAAATATTTACACGATTCATGCCTTCAGAGTCTGGTTACCGCGTACCAAGCCATCATCCTTGCTCTCCATCTCTTTCCATGCACTTTCCAAAGCATGAACCCGAACACTGACGTTAACATCCTCTGGTAAGTTAGCCGTACTAAACACCATAAGTGACAATGGTTGTGTCGTAAAGAAAGTGTTGGTTATGCTATCCTCGCCACCATTGATAAAAGCTTCAATTATAGATCGGTCAATAACGCCACTAAGACTCCACGAGCTGTCCTTGGTAGGTAGAGTGGCGATCGAAAATTTATCGGTAAAGAAGACGTTGTCAAAGCCCTGTGCACCGCCACGGTCAAGGAAGAAGACGGGATCGCCACCGAGGAAGAAACCACCCCTGACAGCCTCGTTGGTAGAAGGGTTCAGGAAAGTAAAGTTCATCGTCGCGGTTGAAGCAATGCCGGTTTTCAGGATATTAGTCATGTTGAACTCCCAGTACAATGCATTAGACTCGACATCCGAATAATCCACAGCGATTGTTCCGTTACCAAAGCTGTTGTTAGAGGCAAGCTCACGACCGATGACTGGACTCAGGTCGTAAGGTTTTGAGGCCAATTTCCAACCAACACGCGTCGCCTTGGTCAGATAATTCTCGCGGGGAAGACTCATGGCGCTTCGCCAGCCTTCATTGCCAGTCGGGACGACATTAGTGTACTGCCAGTTGGATGCCCAAGCCATGGAAACAGGGTACTCGTCATCTGAGAGGCCGTAAAACCACTGTCCGGCGTAGTTGTCTTTGCCATGGTCTGCGATTCGCGTAGCAGCGTCGACGGCCACAAAGTGCGTACCATTGAATGTGCCGGGGAAGTACTCCGCGATGGAGCCTCCTAGAGGCGCACCCGGGTTGATGCTGATGGCCATCAGCCACATATCGTCCTGCCTCACGCCATCCTCGTCGATATAGGGCATGGGGATCATATTTGGGCACTCGTACTGCAAGCCGAGGAGACCATGGTGAGAGAAGTTGCTTGTAGCGGTCCATTCCTTCAGATCTGGCGACGAGAAAATGCCGATTTCAAAGTCTTGAGGGTAGGCAATTACCATGATCCACATGTCATTGTAACGAATGACTTTAGGATCGCGAAACTGTGTAGAAGTGCTATCAATGACAGGATTGTTGGCGTAGGGCTCGAAGGTGTAGCCTCCGTCTCGCGAGTATGCGATAGCCTGTGTCTGCGCTGTTGGTGACGACAGGGTCTGTATCAAGGCATTAGCTTTTATACCAAATCTTCATCTCTATAACTCACGTAGATTGCAACAACACCATCATCCTGGTCCGGAAAGAAGCCAGATGTATTGTTCACATCGACAACCGCACTTCCTGAAAAGACATAGGTATCATTTTCAGGTGGAAAAAGAGCTATAGGCTGATTCTCCCAGTGATACAAGTCTTTTGATGTGGCGTGTCCCCAGTGCTGGTTACCAGCGACCACAGCTGTGGGATTGTACTGATAGTACAGATGCCACACGCCATCGGCATCACGGAACATGCCATTGGGGTCGTTCATGAAGTATTTGGGAGGAGAGAAGTGAACCTGAGGACGGTATGTGCCATTATAGTCGCCGGCGATGGGTGTGTCGGTCGGAACGGCGATAACAGCGGAAGAGGAGTCCTGAGCAGTTGCCAGGGTATTAAGTTGGGCAAGACCAACAATGGTCGGTAAGAAGTAATTCCTCATGATGCAGTGAGGGAAGAAGACTTGGGAAGAGAATGCTTAGGGAACTTCTGTCCGAATACAAGGCGAGCTATACACCCGTTTTATATGTAACAAAGGTTCGATACCATCGTCATCGTTCGCACGATATCGGCACGGGCCTGGAGCTAAATTAACCTAAGTTCATTCCCCGCGTTTCCTCCACTAGAAATCATGGCAATCCGGAGAGACGTGATGTCAAAAAGATGGGTTAATACTGGGGTGAATGGGGTATTGGGCCGATTAGTTGAAGTTTGGATGATAATTGTCGGTCCGAGGACTGCTTGGCAACCAACATCCATGCTTCTCTGAAGATCTTCTCTTCTTTTGTAACAGTAGAAGCCACGGGACAAGTTAACAGACCAATGACAATAAGCGACTCTGTCCCAACGGCCCGATACTCAATGAACCCCAATGTTGCATGGGCTAGTTTATGCGAGGAACTCGTATGTTGACGACTAGGCCTATCATGGGAACACATAAAGGTCTATACCTCTTCGCTAGAACGCTGTTAAGTATGTAGTAGTCATAACATAGACTTTGCATTAATTGAGTTGTAGCTTATTTATGCAGACGTTGTTCAATTTTCTACCATCAACGCAAAGTATCTCTCCCTCACCTGATGGACAGATACATACAGCTACCAGTAGTGAGAAACTAACGACAAAGTTTTTAACTCTGATGCTGCGGGGATAAACTTTCCACGAAAACTTTGCTCGCCCAACCAACTGCTGTGAAACATTCAGAACCATCCACAAGAAGTCGATAATGGTGGGCAGCTTGTCCCTGTCATACCATCCAACAGCGTGACACGATTGGAAGAGATGTAACGACTCGGGATCCGGCAAGCAATAGCGAATGATACCATCTGCTACGTCCGGCATGTCTGTGGCACGCAGAGCAGACTGATCATCTAGACCTCACCCAAGTTTAGAGAACGCAGTGTGAGACGTTTATGCTTGGTGTGATCGGCTTCCGGATCTGCATTCGTGTAGCGGCAAGTTTTCCCAGCAGGGTGGCAAGGATTGTGCTCGCAAGAAACTGTATATGTCCTAAGCAAGGTGTACTACTCGTTGACATCGCAGTTCTCGTCTGGCCCAGCACGCTACCCCAGAGAAGTTTTAACTCTTATATACTGAAATCAGTGGCCTTTTGGGTGATGTTAGCTATATCGGCCTGTCAATGAAGGAGGATTTAATCACTTAGACACTAGCAGCTGCTACGGTTGATCCTCGCGGTGTTGTTCTGCGATGACTCTATTGCGACTATAGCTGCTTCCCATGAAGCTTTGATAAGAGCAAAACAGTGTACTCCTAAAATCTTTAGAGTTGACGCCAACTATGTGAATACAAGAACCATATGCGATATGATATAGATTAACAATGATAATGTTAGCTCGTAGAGAAAGATTCTGATGGGAAATTTATGACCCTGTCCAGTTCATTTGTTGACTTCTCCTCTCATGCCTACCACAAAACATACTGTGTATTTCTTCGATGCTATATGATAAAGCTAGGTTTTGTCGGTTGAGTCTGTAAAGTAGTGGACACAAGCTTATATAACGTCTACGCTTTCATGACCCTAAGATATCCGATTTTGCCAAATATTAGCACATTCAAGTCCTTAGAAGAAGCTGTGCTATCCAAAATCGGTACAGGCATCATCCACAGACTTTTTTAATGCAGCAATCTAGTTTACCGAGTTCAGCGGTGGTTATATTGAGGACCTTCTGGTCACCATCTGCTTTGGCACAGGTTACAGAGAAAATGGCTATACCGACGACATCTTTTTGTTTGTGGACTCGGCGTATTCCATTCATTCCAAATTTCTTCATGATCTGGTCAACAGTCGCAGGTTCACAGTCTGCACGTAAGGTCATGGGAGCCTCAACATGTAGTCTTTCTATGCCAAGAATATAGACATGTTTGGTTGGCTAAATATAGCGGGATTGAGGTGGATAATGGAACCGAACATTACTCTATCCCCGGCTTTTATCTGGCGGTGGATTGATTTGTGATGGATACAAGACACTGAGTATATTGCCTATTTCGTCACACATCACTTACGCCAACAATGAAGGCAATGTCTTGTTGTTCTGGGTCTGTACGGTTGTAATCGTGGACTTATTGCGAAATAGCAGGATTAAGGCTTACTTGCGCTAACAAGCCAGAGTCAAGTCAGTAACCCTTGTTACAAGAGGCAGTGCAGCGCTTCCTTGAAACATGTTGAATGGATCAAAAGATCTGATGTTTCCATTACTTAATTTGGAAAAATGGACCGCTCTATTGGCTCTGCCCCTTCAGCCCTGTTCTCTCTGAGCCAGATCTGCAGCGCTAAATATCAGCTTGGGGAGATGAACATAACGCTACGCCGCTTTGGAGATTGACGTGCCGCTATCAACGTCACAATTCAAGCCTTGACATCAGTAAACAGGCTGTGATAGCATCGCTGACCACAGCCTCAGCCTAGTTGAGAGACGCTGCAAGGCTTCTTTGCGATGGTATTTAAAGGCTATAACTTCTGTACTCAGGGCCAATACTTCAACTTCACAAAAACTGCAAGATGCACGCCCAAAGAAATCTATTTTACACGGCCCTAGCCGCTGGCTCAACAGCAGCTAGCATCATTGCCTCGGACAGCACTCCTCTCATTGGCCCTTCTTTTCTCTCCAACTTTGACTTCTCCAGCACAAAGCATTTTGAAGACGCCAAGACCAAGTTCCCCTCTGTTGTTGAAGAGCTCTTTGAAACCGGCGCTCTCGACAAGAAGGATATTGTCTTCCATGTGGATGTTTTCTCGGCTGCAACCAATGAGTCCATCTACAGCTACAGCCATGTTGGCGAGGATAATAAAGAGACCCTTACAAAAGGGAAGCTGAGCGAGGACACAATCTTCAGAACAGGCAGCGTATCCAAGATGTTCACCGCCTATGCCCTTATTGCAAAGGCGGGCATTGAAGTCTTCAATCATCCTGTAACTCTCTATCTACCTGAGCTTCTGGGCAACTCTTCTACCAATCCCATCGAACGGATTGACTGGAGCGAGATCACCGTTGGTGCACTTGCTGCGCATCAAGCTGGTACTGGAGGTCCTTGTGAGTAGCTTCATCCTTACCAGCTCTGCAACTCATGCTGACTTGACTCAAAGATTTCTTTTCAGTAAATCCCGATGGGCTTGCGGACCGTGAAGGTAAGGTCATGTTTCAATATTTAAGCGGCATTCTGTTAACTTAAGTATATGCGCGATCAGCAGTACCCGGTGATACCTCCTTACCGAAATGCCGTCTACTCTGACGCAGGATATGGTATTCTCACACTTGTTCTGGAGCGTCTTACCGGGAAAGAATACAAGGACGCTGTGAGGGACATCCTCTTTGAGCCACTGGGAATTAACTCGTCGTCATTGACGGCTCCAAATGGCACAGACGTTGATGCTGTTGATCGTACAGTTCTTGGCGCGCCGCTATCCAAATCATGGGGTGTCGAAGCTCCAGCTATCGCAGGGTAAGTCTATTGCTCTGTTTACACTACTAAAAACTGACGTCTAGTAGGTCCGGTGGTATCTACAGTTCTTCCAAGGATCTACGCACCACTGGCCTTTCGATTCTCAACTCTGAACTTCTCTCTCCTGCTACTATCCGAGAGTGGATGAAGCCTCGTAGTAGCACTGGTAGCCTGGTTGAGCTTGTGGGTGCGCCTTGGGAGATTACTCGTCTTACACTTCCCGTCGGACCAGGCTCAAACCGCACCCGTGTGTCTGACCTATACATCAAGAGCGGAGGCAACATCGACTATACCTGTATGTTTGCCCTCTCGCCAGACCACGGCATCGGGTTTTCTATTATGCTTGCCGGATCATCCGCTACCAATGCTCGATGGCCACTCCGAAATATCGTTGGCGAGACCTTCATTCCGGCTGCTGAGTATGCTGCTGCCGAGAATGCTGCTAAGAACCTTGTGGGCACCTTTGCCGTTGAGGGTTTCGAGACTACCAACATTACTCTGGAGGTCACCGAAGGCGAGCCCGGTCTCAGTCTCACATCTTTCTCCGTCGAAGAAGAGGACCAACTCGCCAATAAAACTTCAGCACGTCTATACCCAACCGGTCTATATTCCAACTCGCGCTCTCTGACGTCGCTGTATAACATCAAGGGTAACTACTCGGCTGCATTCCGACAGGTTTCATCATCTATTAGTCTGCCTCCCGTTCGAGCTGCCGCAGAAGGTGGCGAAGGCGGTTTGTTCGATAGCACCTTTTCCTGGATGAATATTGGGAGTGGTGGTGCTATTGATGAGTTTGTTTTCCATATCGAGGATACTAAAGTGGTCAGAATCACAAACGTTGGGTATGAATTAGAATTTGTTCGGGTTGAGTAGAGTATCATGGAGATCACTAGAAATGGGTATTTAGAGCGGGGAGATAGGTTAATATCAAGAATCATGTACATAAAAGAGCCTGACCCACGAAGTCTCGTTGATGGGTGACAGGTTGTGCGACATGAGCAAGCATCATGACGATGATTATTACAATATCGGGTCAGAAACGTGAAGGCTTATAAATCCAAGGATCTGGCTTTGATGGAAGCAGGGATCATGGGTTTGTAAAATGCAACGCACTATCCTTTCAACCGGGAACATATTTAATTAGGTTCTGACTTGACCAGAGCAAGTAAAGGTTTGCGAAAATAGTAAACCTTCCTTATTCCGGACCTCCCGAAGACTACCGGCGCGTTTGAGACATGTCTAAGCGTTTGATGCTGATCGACAACAATCTCATGCTGCGATTATCTTAGCGGGCGTTTTGACATACTAGTATAAATGCCGAGATTACTTATTATACTAGAGTGGTTAATCCAGCAGCTTGTGACATATAATTTGCAGCTGACTCTGTTAATTTAATAATACCTACATAAGCTTACTCTCGTCACAGCATAAGTTGTGCGACGCACATATAAACAGGTTTCCCGAACCTTTCCATCTCCTTGCTCTCTTGATCTTTGCACTTTGTACTCAACTGTTTCGTGCGCTATTTGCACACTAGTACTCTCGACTCTCATTTCAGGCTCGCCACACTATTCAGCGCTTCTTTCTTTCTCTACAATCTAGTACAAGATGAAGCTGAACGACTGGCTGACCGTCCTGGCCTGCTTTTCAAGCCATTCAGTCGTTGCAAGCCCCAGCGACAACGTCCTTGAAGTCGACGTCGCCATTGTCGGTGGTGGCGCAACAGGTGCATACGCCGCCGTCAGGCTCCGCGAGGACTACGGTAAAAGTGTTTTGGTGATTGAGAAAGAAAACAAGCTCGTCAGTCTCAATACCCTGAGCAAAATAATTCAGGATAACTGACAAGTATCATCACGATAGGGCGGACACGTTCATACTTACAAGCCAGGTAACAACCAACGACCGATCAACTACGGCGTCCAAGCATACCTCAACAGGAAGACGACAGCCGCCTTCTTCGAGCGCTTCGATGTTGGCTTGATTGATCCCGACTTGACCGACTATATCGACCTTATTCTCTCAACCCAAAATGTCGATTTCGAGACGGGCAAGAGCATCAATCCCGACTATGGTGTGCTCGATCCTATAGCCGACCTAACCCGATACTCTCTACTGGCAGCCAAGTATCAGCCCTGGTTCGAGAATGGCTACTTCAAGACCGGAAACATCCCTAAGGATCTTCTCCTCCCGTTTGGCCAGTTTCTTGAAAAGCATAGACTCGGCGGCTCACTAGCAGTTCTGCGAAATCTTTTGTGGTTATCCGACGCTGTAGATACACCAACTTGGTTCGTCATGGCCGTGGTCGGACAGCCTCAAATCGCCGCGTTTGGTCTGGGCTTGATAGGTCCATCGTTCAAGTGGCCAGAGACGTATTCATCCGAGACTCTTTTCGACCGAGTTTTGGATCTACTCAAGGATGATGTTCTACTCCAAAGCACAGTTGCTTGGAGCCGCCGCACAGAAAGTGGTGTAGATTTGGTCGTTCAGACCCCATCTGGCCGCAGACGAGTGAAGGCTAAGAAGCTACTAATTGCCGCAACGCCCTCGCCTGACAACGTTGGCACATGGGATCTAGATGAGAAGGAAAAGAATCTCTTTTCCAAGTTCACGTGGGAGAGTCTATATGTCGGCGTTGTCGGAAACACAGGGCTTCCCCCTAACACAACAGGCATCCGTAACGCAGTCGACAATCAAGCCGACTTCTACCTTCCGAGCGGCGACTTTGTCGATGCTTTCGATCGTGCTGGCGCTCAAGACTTGTTCACTACCCGAGTAATTGGTCGGTCTGACCTCACTTCTGAGGAAGCCAGATCTTTGATATTCGATACATTCAACAAGATGGAAGATGCAGGCACCTATGACTTTAGCGAACCTGAGATTCTTGCCTTTGTTTCTCATGGACAAACAGTACCCAAGGTCTCCCCTCAAGAGTTGAAAGATGGGTTTTACAATAAGCTGTACGCTCTTCAAGGTCAGCGCAGCACGTTCTGGACTGGACTTGCTTGGGCGCCGGATTACACTCCCATTCTTTGGGACTTTACTGAGAAGCTGCTCCCGCAAATTATCTCTGGTCTGTAAAGAGACGGAACATGGTGTATTGGTGGAATGCGACGAGGAACTTATGGAATGGCAAGTGGCAATTTATCTGCAGAATTGAGTATACGAATGTCAGTCCTGTTACTCTTGAAATCGGCTCGCTCAAACGATGGGTCTGACCAGGTCGAATGCAGAAGACTCAGAAATCTTATACTCTTTGGCCGGCGCTCTCTTTACAGTAGGTAAGGTCCACCTCCCGGTCGCAGGGGTCTGAAAAGGCTACCCCAGTACAATAGTCACGCCACGCCACACGTCACGTCGTAGCATTTTGTATCTGAGGGGTGTTCTGTCACCCAAGGTACACTGCATCAGGTGAGCTCAGCCTGAGTGATTTAATTTAAATTACTTTGGTGGCCCCTCGCAGCACTTCCATCAGCTGTATCACATTCAAGGATCAGGGTTCACCATTAGCAAGGAGCCAGAGTATCCTGACTGTTGTAACGCTACAAGCGCGATATCTTTTTGGAGCCCCCTGATTTGTGAGAATCTCTCTTTCGATAGCCCCCATCACCGTAAGATGGTCGGTATAGCTTTGCTCGGCGCCGGAATTTTCGCGCGAGAACGTATGTTTATAATTCCTTGCCTTGCCATCCAGGACATTGCTCGCCTTATTGGCTCATTCATTACGGAATTCTAATCGTACTGATATGCTCCAGAACACCTGCCGGCCATTCAAGCCACAAGCAGTCTTGAACTCAAAGCAGTTTATTCACGATCTCAAGAGGCTGCAACTTCTCTCGCGCAGCAGGTAGACACTAAAGTGGACATTTACTTTGATAACCCCGCGACAAGTGGAAGATCGCTCGACGATTTGCTTGCGAGAACTGACATATCCGCCCTATCAATATGTGTCACGATCTTAGCCCAACCTCGGCTCATTCAGAAAGCGATAAGAGCCGGAAAGCATATACTCAGTGAGAAGCCTATAGCTCAAAATACCGAAACTGCCACAGAGCTTATCAAATGGTACAACGCTCAGCCTAACGCCCCAATATGGGCCGTTGCTGAGAACTTCCGATTCAACGAGAGCCTCAGGTATGCGGAGAGTAAAGTCCGGGCGATGGGGGGCCAACTATCAACCTGTCATTTGACTTATCATGGGTTGATTAAGAAGGACAACAAGTACGCCAAGACCGAGTGTATGCTCCAACTGGACCGTTGGGTGACGCACATGCTGACAGATGGATAGGGCGCAGAACTCCTGAATTTCAGGGCGGGTTCCTCCTTGACGGCGGTATTCACTTTGTCGCCAGCCTTCGACTCCTCCTAGGTGCGATAGGGCAACATGTCGAGAAGCTAGTGGCCTTCTCCAGTTTGCTCGAGGAGCATCTTGCACCCGTCGACACCATTCATGCTACTATATCCACCAATGGTTCTCGGAATGGCACGATTTGCATCTCTTTTGGGATAGAACACAAATCTGGCTTGGAAATCGAGATTGTCACTACTAATGGTGCTGTGCTTTGGACGCCTGTCAGTGTCAAATCAACTACCAAGCTAAACTCTGGGGAGTCGTTTGACGAGACAAAAGAATTCGTGTACAACAACGCTGTCAAAGCCGAATTTGAGGCATTCGGCAAATCCATCTTGACTGGTGCTTCGGATCCACGCCAGACCCCCTTGGAAGCCCTTAGGGACCTCGCCCTTGTGCAGGCTTTGTTGGAGTCGGCAGAAGGCAATGGTTTGGTGAAGACTATACAACTTCAGGATCAGGTCTCAGCACCCTAACAAGTACGTAGATGCTTGCCCAGTCTAGATTTCGCTGAGTAGACAGCGTCACAAGTCATATCTTATCAAACGTGCCATGATCAAGAAGGTGAGCATGTTCAGACTGTGTAGCCGTATCTACTCGAATGGGCTGTCGACAGGTTCCTGGAGACATAGGGAACAGAAGAAAGTGTCATGGGGACGACTTAATACTCGGCCACTCGAGCTTGCTGCTAGTTATCATACATGACCCATCACCACACGACCCTAGGGAACACAATGGTCTTTGACAACGTTGTGTCTCAGTAGGAGTTCTGAGTAAGATACAATACTAGTGGGATGCTCCCGTCTCCCTAGCCTTTGTAATCACCTTTCTTGGCTGTCTCTCAACTAGGAACCCTAGCGACAAGAGAGCTGCAATAGAGAAGTAAAGCATGATTCTCATCTGCTTAGAGTAGGCATCCGCAAATATAATTCTTATCTGAGTTTGCACCTCAGAGGGTAGCAAACCAATGCTCTCCGATGATAGAAGTATTTGTGCGACTTGATCCTCTGTCAGATACTTGGCGGCTTCAGCTTTGATGTGGTTAATCAGCAAAGCGGCGCAGGCAGCGAGCCCTATTGTACCTCCCAACACTCTAAGTTGTGTCGCAGCCCCCATTGTAACAGCTTAAGCTATGTTAGTTGAAATAAGAAGAATTGGGAGTTATGGGTAGTACAGTACCTAGGTCTCTCTCAGCAACGACTAGCGGCACCATCATCAGAATTGTACTGAGATTGAAGCCGAAGCCGAGACCCATGACAGTCTCGAATGCGTACTGAGCTATAGCAATGGATGTCGATGATTTCAAGGAGCTGAATAGGCCGACGCCTATTGTCTGAAGCGAGCCTCCAAGGAAAAGCATATAAAGGGGAGGGATTCTTAACTTAGATACCATCACCCCACTGAGAGCAGTTGCGATGGGAGACAGGAGGAGTAAAGGCAGTGTACGGATGCCAGCGTTGATGGCCGATGCCTCGTTGACTGTTTGGAATCTCTGAGGTATGTTGATTAGAGCAGCCATGAAAGGGAATCCCGTGAAAAAACCATTCCTTTACAACACCCAGATTAGCGGATCAAGAACATGAGATTGGCCGAGTTAGCCACACTCACAAAAGTAATCCCATGACAAATCTATTGTGCCCAAGTCTCCATGGGAAGATGGGTTCGCAGATGACATCCCGTCTGGAGAGCAGTCGCTCCCACGTAACAAAGCCAACCCACAAGATGCCAGAGAGAGCAAAGGTTGAGATAATGGCGCCACTCTTCCACGGGTAAGCCACACCTCCCTGCTCCAATGCGAAGACGATGAGTATGGAAGCAGCTAATGACACAAGCATGCCCACATAGTCGACGCGCCTCCACGTTTGCTTGGATGCGAGGAAGTGAAAGAATATTTTGGATTCGCCATAGGGAAAGTTGAACGGGATTGAGACGGCAAGGAGGACAGCTGCAAGTGCTCCCCCAGGTCCGCTACCAGCGATGGAATCAGTCAACAGTTCTTTTGCAAGGTATTTGTCAAGTTTCAACTGACTTGAAATAAAAGATCCAGCGCCACGTGGTGCGGTCTGTGATTGCTCCTCCAAGGACTGGGCCAAGGGCACTCGAGACGACGAACATGGACGAGATAATGGAGATGTATGTTGCGTATTTCTCAGGGGGGACCATGAGCGGTACCATGAGGGTTGACAATGAGTAGATGCCAGAGCCTCCGACACCCTGAAAGGCACGGAAGACGATCAGGGGTGTCATAGATTCGGAAGCGCCACAGGCCATGGAGAAGACGGTGAATATAGTAATCGCGGACAATAGCATGAGTTTGCAGCCAAAGATGTCGCTGAGCTTGGAGTAGATAATGAGGAAGCCTATAAGTCTCAAGTCAGTATACTGGCAGGGCAGGGCAGAGTCAAGGCATACCAGTGTACGTCACCAAGTAAGCCGTGACGATCCAGCTGGCCATGTTGAAGCCTTGAAGAGCATCAACAATTGAAACCAGAGCTGTGCTCACGATTGTAGTCTCGAGGGTCGACAGCAGCAGGCTCAAGCAGAGGCTAGATTTGATCAGCCTCAACAGGATCACTGAGGGTCATGGCAAACCTACGCTGTAGTCAAGGCATGAAGCCTCCAGCCAGTGTGATAAACCTTTGGCTTGGCCACATTGTCGGACGAGCCAACCGTGACTTGAGCAGTGCTGTTGTTGTCACTCAGGGCTGGAGGAGGAACATTGGGCACAACTTGGGTCCTGGTATCGGTGTCGGGGCTCCCACACTCGGGCGTCTCGCCGACCGAAGCCACATTGCTGTCGTTGTTGGTCTGGTTGAGACTTGAGTTCGGGAGCTTGTCCAGCGCCAAAGCTGGCGGCGACGACATGGCGAGAGATAGAGACTGCGTCGCGTCGGTGGGGGATAGCTTGAAAATGTGAGAGTAAGAGTAAGAGTGTGACTGTGACTGAGGAAGAAATTGATTTGTGGACAGGTCGCCAGAGCAAGTCAGCAAATAACCAACAGTACCAACAAACATGCACCTTTTCATCGACAAGGATTGTCTATTGTTACCTTTGGCCCGTGCATATTGAATAGCCTATCTCATCTCCCTCCACCTTTTGGAGCATGGGTCAGCCCAACAGGGTCAAATGCGTGGGGTGGTGGATGTGTCAGGGACTTGACCAGGTACTCGGTACTTTATCCTACTCCTATGCAGTCTGTTATACATTATGCCTTTGCAGGTGCTAAAGCTCAAATACTGCATACATTTAAGCATACTACGTAATGCTTATCCAGTTGCCAAGCTGGCCGAAGGATCGACGATATACCTCTGGCCCCTTTTATCTCAAGTTCAAGATATGTACCTTCACGGATTTTAACATCACAACATCACATTTATACTGATACCTCTGAGGAACTTTGGCCCTTACAGAAGGATGGTGTTACGAGATGTGCGGCCAGTTACACTACATAAGATTAAGCACATAATTGAGCAGTTACCAAAGTAGTAACGACTGAAAGGTTATTGGTGGATTGAAGGCCATAATGTCAATTCTATCAGCTCAGGTCTAGGGTGGCCAGTCGTCTTCGGCGTAACAAGTCCTCAACCAATAAAACAATTTATCACAAATTGGCCCTCTCATCATTCTCGAGCGCTTGGGCCCTCCCCAAGTATCAGTATCATTATGCATAAGCGAAAGAATGCGCTCAGTGGCAAAAAAGATGGTGTCAATCTTGCCTGACCTGACCGAGAAAACCCGCCCGTGGCGCGAGACCTGACAGCTGTGGTCATCATAAGCGCCAAGCGGCTTAGTCTTGATAGCGAGCTGAGGCCCTACATAGCGGAATAGCTATCTGAGTTGGTTGTAAACAAGAGCTCATTTGTTAATTTCAAGGAGGAATGAGAGGTAAAGTAACAGTTGGGATCGTGAAGCTATATAGGTGAGTGTTGAGGATACAATTTCATCTTACTAAAAGTGTATTAAAATTGAAAATGTAAATAAGAGAATTGTCATTAGCACAACTAATTATACCAAGTTTTCCCATAATTGAAGTACTGTAGAGGTATTTTAAGCAACCTGTACACTTCCAATTCCTAAACTAGCTTATAAAAGCCTAACACTGTCTCTCACACCAGTCCCAGAACTTGCCAGTGAACCCCAATCCACCTTGAGACTGAGGTTTCATGGCATGAATAATGTCCATGCGAGGGCAATCGTCATCAGACCTGATGCGACCCCAAGGAATAACGTATGCGCCGTTTTGTTCAGAGGAAATCTCAGGAGATAAGCCAGAATAGAGCCCCGTGTAGGCGCCATACTTTGTCTCATAAAGGACTAGCTTGATAAAGGTCATGGCGACAGCAGGGGTTCCAATATATGTGCCTGCTTTGACATTGCCTGGATTCTGGGTAATGCTGACAATTCCTTCATCGGCGTATCGGAATGCCATCTCTCGACCTAGCATCCAGTTTCCGACTTTTGAAACGGCGTAGTTGCGCATACGATCAGAGGTGCCTTCATCCAAAAGTTCGAACTCAATACCATTAGTAGGTGACGAGGCCTCGCCTAAGAAACTGGCTGTCCAGACCACACGAACGGCTCCTTTCTGTGATGAAGCTACCGCTGTGCGCAGCTGAGGCAAGAGAAGTTGTGTGAAAAGCAAGGCTGCAACGCAGTGCATGCCAACCATAGCCTCAAGTCCCTGCTTTGTTCTAGCTCCAACTTCAACAGCATTGGCTCCAGTACCAGCGTTGTTCCAAAGAATGTCCAATCTGCTTTCTTGTCGTGCGAAAGTCGATGCAGCGAGTCTGACGCTCTCAAGGTCGTTGAGATCAAGGTGCAAAAACTTGATAATGCCGGGATTCGCAGGAGGAGCGGTGCCAGTTGTGAGCTCTTGTATGGCACGCTGAGCACGTTCCTAGAAGAATTGAATCAGAATTATATCCTATCCATTTGAGCGCGAGAGGAGGTCTCATTACCTCTGATCGCGACGTCATGTAGATAGTTGCGCCAGTGCCATACAGCATTTTCACAAGCTCAAACCCAATCCCCGTATTTCCACCCGTGACGATAAAGACACGTCCCTTTTGAGAGGGCACATGTTCTTCTGTGAATGTTGGCTTGGGAGGAAACCATTGCGAGCGTAGATTACGCAGTGAAGCAAGGGCCATGATTGATGCTGAACGATGAGATCTATACAGAAGTGGCGGATGGTAGAGGGTTGAAAGAAGCAATAGTTGACGAGAATTTTGGTAGAAAAAGGTGAGAAAGTAAAATTGAGGGAGCTTTTTAATGAAACGCCAAGCTAACTTCGGCATTCGTGAGGTTTCCCGAGACATGATATGCTTACGTGAACAGTCATCACTAGTTACACATGTACAACCTTTGCCGGGAAGACAATTCGCCCGATCCCCACTAAGAGTACGTTTGGAAGCAATTGAAAGCCAATATCAAAAATAGCGAGATCGAAAAGGAAGAATTGATCAAATACATAAACAGCGAGCGGATAGATGCCATGATTAATTCTCTGCCACCAAGGATCGATGTATGCATTCGTGCATAGGTTTGGTATACTAGATTTAAAGGATCGAGAATAGGGCATTCTCTTATACCATGTGAAACCCGTTAATTTACAGTATATTAATTGATACTTTTGTAATTGAAGCTGTTGCTTGTAAATAATTGAGGTGGCTAGTGAGGGTCTGTTCGGATATGGACACTAATTTTAGAAAGTGGACCTAGCCCTTGGTAGTGGCATGACACTTTGATGTGATAGGCGTGCTTGGTACTAGTCTTGTGAAACGGATCAAACCTTTCCTAGTTGCATGAAATGTGCTACATAGCAATTCAATCATTCTTATAAGCGTTCGCCTCTGCGCCTACAGCCTCTGCGTTACTATACAATGTCGCTATTATCCGTATTGCACTTGTAGTGTTTCTCGCCATCATTGATGTAAAAGACAAAGTTTCGAAATTGCCCATTCTTATCCGAATGAACAACAGCAATCTGAGTGTCCATCCGAGCCTTGAGTACTGGGAACTGGCTCATGGTACTGGTCGATATGGTCCACCTTCCTCCAACTCGGGTAGCACGCTGGATCTCGCCTGTAGTCGATAGATAATACAGGTATACGGCTCCGGACTGTGTTTTAGTGACTCCAATGGGCGTCCCGTACATAGCAAGATTGGTGCCGGCAATGGGCTGGGCTAAGTTCGCGTCAGAAGCCAATCTATCGCGATGCAGGAAGAAATGTCACTTACGTTGAGCCTGACTTTCTACTCTGAGACAGTAGATCTGGTTGTCTTCATGAATTTGGTAAAAGACTTCACGGTGTTTCTCATCGATGTACAATGCTGCGAGACGCGAGGTCTCATTGGGCTGAGAGTTGGGTGACAGCCCTTGGACAGGGTCAAATTCAGGCAGGTCGTTTGAGAGCTGAGCCTGCATCAGGATAGATGGTTTTTCTGGACTTCTACGACATTATCAGCTACCAAGCGTCTTGTGGAATCTCGCTTCTATCACATTGCTTACGGCTTTTGTAGATAATAGAGCCAAACGGTGTCTTCTATATCACTGACAGCCGCGAGAGCAGGGAGATCTGTCGTTGTCGCATTTAAGTCACGAGACCCTTCCGCCACTAGGTCTGTTGTGGGGGTGAGTCGTGCCAGTGATAGCCCTTCATCCCTATTCTTGATCTTTCCGTAAACGAAGATCTGTCAACGAGATAGCGTATCAGAAATGAGTTACCTAACAGGGCAATTGATGAACTTGCCATGTCGCGTAGAAGGACGGCAGCAATGCATTGATTTGGGACCTGATTTCCCTCAGGGGTGATATGACCGCTATGGAGCACTGCCTGTCCAGAATCAACCGGAATTCGATTGAGAACGAGCCGCTGCTGGTCATCTACCCAGAATGCGAGAAGGCCGTCGCTTAGGGGATTGAGTATAGACGTTATAGGATTTGACATGTTCATAACACAAGTGAGCCAGACAATACATGGAAGGTTAGCGGTTTTCAATGTGCGGGTGGAATCTGGTTTTAACCACCGAATAAGTAAATCATGAATCAGTGATCTAGAGCTAGCTAGAACGATCTAGTCTTATGGCTTCAGCTCTATATGGATCCCAAAGTAACGGTTAGGCCCTACCGATGTCTTAAACTGTCTCAACTAACCGAACTATCGATCGTCTTAATACCAATTGGGAAATGGTAAGGCTCTAAGCAGTCCAGACTCCTTTCGGCATATAAATATTCATCTAGAGATGTTCATGAGTAATAGACTCAAAAGTCGGGGCCGTTTATGCGTAAAAGCTTCGAGATGCGAGCGACACTACAAGTTTTATAGGAAAATCTACTGATTTTCATGTTAGTAAATTTTAATGCAACTCCAAATTAATGCTTGTATGCTCTTAAACACTTCCCATAGCGAGACCAAACTACACGTGGCTCCAATTAAAGAGTGCCACGATATGCAGCCAGGCACAACATCGCATATCTATGCTTATCCTGCCATTTACACATCTTGTTTTAAACACACTCAATGTACCCAACATGGCAACTTCACCTGATCATGCCGGCGACTTAATGTCCAGCAATCCAAGGCTATGCTCCTTGTGCAATAATATGTTCAAAGGAAAACGATCTGAAATTCGGGACTTTTCGCAACAATCCGTCACACATCTTCTATCCACTGCAAAGTGTGGTTGCTACATTTGTGGATGGCTTGTATTAGTCATTGGACAAGAAGCAATTCAAAATTCACCCTACCCGGTCGAGAGAGAGTATACAACAAACTTTGAATCTTTCTTGTGGATGCGAGTTCTCGATCGCCGCGATAGCATAACCGTCAAGTTCTATACCAACGACGATTCAGATAGGGCATCAGACATTGCCCTTGATGTCTCTCAACCGCGGCTCATCAACACCAAAGCGACTGATCTATATACTCCTCCGAGTATACCTCAATTTGGAAACGGAGCGTTGGGCAGGTTGGCGACAAAATGGATTGAAACATGTAAGAATAATCATCATCATTGCAAGCCAGCAGACGAAGCGTTTCTTCCTACAAGGTTGATTCAAATCCTTGATGCAGCATCTGTAAAGCTCGTGTCTTCTACCAGCGTTCTCTCGCACGGCACGCTTGACTACGCCGCGTTGTCCCATCGATGGGGAGGGTCCAACACATTGAGACTATTGGAAAAGAATCAGAATCAACTTCGCACCAATATTGAAGTGGCTTCTCTTCCTGAAACCTTTCGAGAGGCTATTTCAGCATGTATAGAACTGAACTTCCAGTTCATCTGGATAGACTCACTTTGTATCATTCAAGATTCAGAGGAAGATTGGGAAAAGGAAGCAGCAATGATGGGCTCTGTCTATGGAAATGCAACACTCACTCTCTGCATGGCTGGGGCGGCGAGCTTAAAAGGGAGCTTCAATACGAGGGATGTCAACTTGATCAAGCCCTTGGATGTCACTCTTGACTGGGACACCGAGAATGCAAAGACGGTCCAAGTTGTCTGTGACGCTGCGTTCTACCACGACATAGGAGACAGCCCTATACGAAAACGAGGATGGGTGATGCAGGAGTGGTTCCTTGCGAAGCGAACCCTAGTCTTTGGAAGTATGCAGCTTTGGTGGCATTGCTGTGAAGAGGTGGCAAGCGAGACTTTTCCAGAAGGAACACGCGACACAGTTGGTTTTGGAGATTGTCTGAACGAAACAAAGGCTATAAAGGATAAAGTGGTGTACGATGTGATTCAGACCGAAAATAAGAGGGACGACGATTCAGGGTTTGACCCATCTCACAGACGTTGGTGGGAGCTGGCTGGCGAATACGCAAAGACACAATTAACTGTCGAGCAGGACAGAGTCATTGCTTTCGCTGGAATTGCGCAAGCATTTTGCAACACACACAACATCAGTGGCCAGTTCCTGGCAGGTATATGGGCCTCTGATCTATTGTAAGGACTGCTATGGTGTCGACAAGATGCATACGCCGAACCCACAAGCGTATCACGTTCGCCTCATTACAAGGCCCCTTCGTGGAGCTGGATGTCTCTTGACGGACCTATCACGATCACGAACCAGTACCCTCTTACTGCTCAATGCTGTTTGTCAATACAGCAGATCTACTGGCATCCAAAGGACAAAACGCATGACGCTGGTCTGGTGACTGGCGGCGCTCTGAGGGTCGAGGGCCATCTGGTTGGGCCTATAACAGTGAATTCAGATTCCTACTCATGGTATGGCAGTCTTGCGGACACACATATTGGTGACAATCGCGGCTCAAGTCCCAATCTCTTCTTTATTAATCTGGATGAAGTTGAACCTGACGGGCGCTACATGCTGTCCTACCTCGATAACTTGGACCCAGGGCTTTGTCAACAGGGTGTAATAGAAGGCGCTTGGAGGCAGAGGATTCCCTTATATTTAACCAGCGCCGGTGTCTCGATATTCTATCTGCCCATTGGCTGTAGCATGGACAACACGACCGGCACGTCGAATCCGCTATTGTCTGGCTTGATCTTATATCAGCCCGCTCATCAGCCCGGTGTCTACCATCGTGTTGGCGTATACGGTCTCTACTATGAAGCACTTGGCTGTGAACCAATCGAAGATCCACTCGAAAGGCTACGAACTTCTGTATCACTACAGTCGATCTTGATATTTTAAGGATTATCACCAGGTGGATTGTTCATTCAACAGAGACATATAACAAGTTCAGCAGACACGAGATGTAGAATCAGAGTCAAGGACGATAATAATAGCTAGTAAAAGTATAATATTTAGGAATAGATTGAGAGAAAAGTATAAGTAGGAAAGTGAATCTTGCTCGAAAAGTGAGGCAGTCAGCCGTGCCATACTCTCCTCCCCACCCTTTCTGCTCTATCAAGATGGAGGTATTTAAGAGTGACACAGATATCCACCTACCGTCTAACTTTCTATTAGCATCGAAGAAGGGTTCTGGCGTAGATATCCCCACGGCATGACTTCAACCTGTGAAGTCGACCCAACTAGCAGTACAGATCAGACTTGTTGTCAAATCGACAAGCTCCGCGGTACCAGCGAGTGTAAAGCTATATTTGTAAGTACATGTTTATCTGTAAGTGGAGGATTGGCGAAACTCACGTTGACAGTGCCGCCTTCGCCTTCAGACCAGAAAGCGTTGTTTCTTCCCATGTAGAAACAGTCGTAACTAGAAAGTATCAGCATATCATTTATTTTGCGGCCAATCTCTCTAACTCACTCGGTCTTGGCTGGCCAGATGGAAAAGTCCGCGCTTCGAAGGCCATAAATTCCTTGGGTATCCTTGATCTTGTATTTCTTGTTGTAGCAAATAGCAGCCACAGCTGTGTTGCGATCGGGGTTACGATCAATCATGATCTGGGTGGCTACACGCGAATCATTAGTATCAGATGCTGGTACTCAGCAGCAAGATCCCAAACTTACTAAGCTTGACGAATTCTTCTCGCGCCTGGGACACAATGTCAGTTTGACCAGCAAACCTCGTAAGCAGGGCTCTCGTACCTTGTTCCAGTTGGAAATCTTCCTGGCCTGGCTTATGGCAGCTTCACCAGCAGCGTAGATGACCTTGCCGTAGGCTACGTTGTTGGCGCTGTGGGTGTTGAGGCGTTTGTTGAGATGAGGGTCGGTCTCTGCCTTCTTCAAAGCGACTTCGTAATCAGCATTTACGGCGTTCCAGTCGACCTTGAAGTCGGCATCAACCGCAGCGGAGCTCTCAGAGGGTTCAGAGATTGGAGAGGCAGCAGCAAGCCCAAAGATGGAAAGAAGGACCACAGAGTTCAGACGCATCTTTGTGATGGTGTAGTGAAAGACTTGAAGACTTGAGATTTTTAGGGAGTATGAAGGAATGTTGTGAAAGGAGTGTATACTGTTGGTGAAGCTGGTTGTGTTTAAGATGACGAAGTCAAGACTTTATATCCATCACAGTCCACGACCACTATCATAGCAACCACTCTTGCCCTTCCAAACTCACGAGTCCGCAATTTCAGAAACTCGGCACTTCCTCTTAGCCCATGATCCCAAGCACCCTACGATTACATGTAATCAAGCCCCTCGTGATTCATTGAAGACATCTCAGCAGGATTTCCTTTGGTTAGGTTGATGGAAACCTTGTCAAAGTTTGAGTGAAACACTAAAGCTAGGCTACCTTCTCAAGTGCGACCAGTCTCGAGGAATGCCTAACCTGAATAGGCGAGCGCATAGTCAGTGTATGCTGTCAAGAACCTTCGTAAGTCATGTGCCGCGTAATGATGCTACTCCTAGATATCCCACTATAATTTTATCTCTTAGAACAAGATCGAGGTTACGCAATGCAGATCGTAATGGATAGTACCCCAATCGGGTTAACCAGCAAGAAAAACGTGCGATTCATACTTTCTCTTCTCCCCCCTGAAGCTGGCCTGACCACCCGAGCTAGCAGTCCAAGCTTCTGCTACCAGGTTGTCGGTAATATGCGCTCCTCTCAAGCCTTGTATATTGCCGTATACAGATATGAAGTTGGAACTTCTGTTGAGATCTTCTCTTTAGCCTTTCTTTCGGGTTATAATTGTAATCTTAGATATACAGAATTTACTACAGGAACCTTAAGGTCTGTGAGTTATATAGAGGGATACTATTCTTATCTTTATCTATTTTTTTCAAGCTTAACATCCGTAAGACTATCCAGGATCCTAGTGATCCATCAGGATTCTACATACATAACAGAGCTGTAGGTGGTCTCTCTGCGCAAGTCCAGTAACCAGGACTCCTGTTACCTACTAGTCAGACCATCTATAATATGTGTGCTATATGAAAAGGTACACCCAAGTGGTTAGGCTTGAGCTGGCACTTGTCACCAACGGCCAGTAGCGCGGTGCGAACTTTATCGCCACACTAACGGCTGTCACAACTGCCATATTGTTCAGCTGAACGCTTTTGGTGCCACTATATGCCAATCTAGGCCAGGGACCTGATTACTAGTCAGGAATTATACGAGCTCATAATCTCATGCTTCATCAAGCCGGGGTTTCACTTAACTAAACACAAAGCCTAGCCATTCTACTAGGCGTCTTTTGAAACTATAGATCGAACTTTACGAGATATCATGACGACTCATTCACAACATAGGCAAAACCTCGTTCTCGGTTCATTGTACCTGGCGGCTTGTTTAACATATATAATCGTCTTGTTCTCTCATCAGAAGTCATGCTGTAGCCACCACAAAGCACAATCATTGAGATTGATCAAGTGTCGCCCATTATAACTTGTTCTTATCTCCTTACTTCATTAATAAACCACGCCTCAACCAAGACAACCAACAAGATGAAGTTCTTGACTCTTATCCCCCTCGCCTTCTTGTAAGCTCCTGTCACACATGAGCACAAACCGCACCGCTGACATCTTACAGCTTTGGCACCACTCTTGCCGACTTGCACAACTTCTGTGCTTGTGGCAAGCGTAACGGTAAAACTACCGAGCAAGACGCATACGTAAGTTCCTTCACTCAACTGCTGCAAGTATGCGAGAGCTGAATACATCCAATAGTGGGATTTCTTTACTGATGCTACGGAATACGCGTGTAAGCGATACCGTAACCGCAACACCGGCAACAAGCAATGGGACAAGTGCCCTGACTGTAAGTACTCACCCATTTCTATTGCTCTCGTGGTTGTGGTCTGATGGCTGACCTAAAACTCAGGTAAGATGGACACCTACCACATGGATGGATGGGTGGGCACTCCTTCTTGCTTCTCCTTCGGCTTTCACATGGGCGGTGATGAATTTAACCACTATTGTCGTCTGAAGGGCCGCCAAGGATATTGCAAGAACGCCAATTAGACCTTTGCGGCCAGAGCACCCAAGGTGGGTGATGGAACACAACATACATGCCAAGTAGTAGAGGGCTTTTCTCTTGGTCATTTCATTTCGTGCAGTAATAATTGAGGATAATTGTGACGCTATCGATCGTGCCGCGATAACAGAACAAGACTAAGACAGCCGAGTGAAATTACGTGAATTTTGTAGAAGATACCCTATGATATCCAATTGTTGCAGATCAGACGCTGTAGCATTTTCTCCAAACTCCATCAAGGTTAATATCGACTCTCGGGCCCAGTTGAAGTGCTTGCACGATATAAACTCGGCTGGGCCTCAACGATTATGTTGGTGAAATGATGATCTACCGTATAGTGTTTCTCGACGTCTAGGTTTACGCCACCAAACTTGGGCTTTGGGTCGAGATGTGGCTAGGTATACTGGTCTAATCTACAAGTTTTTGTGTGCCAATCATGGGCTTGCCTCTCACGTATTGCCAATTCCTCTCAAGAATACCTTCGCAGTATCTTTGCCAGCAGTTATCCTCCCTTTCAGTAGTACCTTCTCGTGAGTGGTACTGGGTCATCCTTGGCAGCTAGGCATGTCCCATACAATTACATACCGGGAACGCCTTCTGGCCTACTCCCTACAATCATACTTATTCTCTGTACTCTACATACTGCCCTGCTTTCTATGATCAATGTCGATCATCATCTGTAACGGACTGGTGTTAAACACCTTGCTAAAAAAAAAAAAAACTTCATAGCTATAAATTGATCTTATCCTAGCAATTCAGATTAACAGACAAGATCAGCGTATCTTGTCACAGCCTGTATGTATCTATTCAGGTAGCCACAAAGTGTTATTGACTTAGATTCGCAACCATGCCGTTTTCAACTCGACGTGCATATTCCCACAAACGCTGCGCCAAAGGCATCAGCAAGCCACAATATGCCGATTTATTTCCATTTTACGCTGTTGCACAGTGTTGCTTATACGACTTCTGTAGCTGTTTGAGACATTCCCAACATCTAGATTGTCTTAGCCTGAGCAACCCCTCTTCCCAGAAATTTCCACTAACCCCCAACTATGCACTTGGTTCTATTGCCATCATCCCCAGCATCAAGCAGCACACAGCCTTCTCCGCCATGACTGGGTATCGACTTCTAGTTTTCTCCCAGTCGCTTTACAAATATCCTTATCTTCGAAGGCATTCTGTCGTGCCGTTACGAGCCCTACTGTTTGCCATGTCTAGTTCTTCTACTCCAAGTCCAACTCCAGCGGCTTCATCGAAGGAGACCACGGTCGTGAACAAACCAGAAGCATCTCTTCCCATGCTGGTCGAAGAGCCCCATCTTACAAGGTCAGTCACAGCACCAGCAGCCATTGCCAAGTCCGCAAAGCGCTTGCATCGATCTTTTGGTCCACTCTTCAAGGCATATGCATTCGCTCTGCGAGCTAAGGTAATGGGAGGTGCGGGTGACATGACCGGCGATGAACAGGCTTTCTTCACCTCGACTTCGATGCAGAGGGGGGTGCCGATGAAGATGCACGACGCGTACATCAATGCCCGAGTATTTTCCCTTGCAGATACTATTCAGTCTGAACATAGCCCGACGCTCAGTGAAGGGGGACATTCTTTTGTACGGTTTCTCGAGAAGTAGGTCTACCACATCCTTTTCGATAAGTGTTTAGGCTGTCGTCTAATTATTTTGATAGCTATCTTGACCATGTTGAGGACGTCAGTACCCTTGCATAGTCCTTCCTAAACCTCATGTTAACTAGGACCAACGACAGACCAGCAGAACGGACGAAGATAAACTGAGAAACGCAGAAGAAAAATACCGAGCAATCAAACGTGAAGCGTCACTACAGTTTGAGCTGGCAGAGTTCAAGTGGAAAGAGGCTTTACTGCGTGACCCTAACATAACCCTTGACAATTGGATTGAAAAGTACGGGTATGACTACGTCGACGCTTGCGAGGAGAGAGCCTGGGCAAAGAAGAATTTGAAACGCGCTCAGCAGACGGGATCTCGAGATGTCTTGAGACAAAAAGATCTCATGGAGTCTGCAATCAACTCGCCCTCCGAGGTACCTGGGTATGTGGATTTCATATCAGGACTGCGTATCGTTATTAATTCAATGAATAGTAGCAATATGCCATGTGCTTTGCACGATGTCAGTATTAACAGCCTGGTGAGCAAACATGAACCACCAAAAGACCTGGTCTATCGGCCATTGCATATTCTTCCAGGGTTTGTGTATGCAGGCCAAGATTGGGCGATTAAAGGTATAAATGAAGAGGATGACCCGAACATGATGCGTATTGACCTCCTTGACGGGTTCACACATGCGTGGAAAGACCTTGGCTTCCCTCAGCTTGACCGTGTGGAAAAGTCTTTTAACAGGAAGGAGATCGATGCAATTCGTAGCACGATCGGAGAATGGGAACTGGTGCTGAAATACACCGAGATACAGGCCTTTGATGTTAACCGTGGCTTGTGGTAAAGCCTGCACCGATGATGTTCTAGTCATTTCTACACCGCTAATCAAAGTTTTTAGGAATATTCCGGGCTTCAGGGCAATCCTCCCGGATCTGGCAAGGACAGCGCCAGGCAATCTCAAGCAGACCGTGTTCCAAACAAGCCGTATTCTTCTGGCCTATAATGCGGATCTAGTGCTTCGTCTTCCTGCCGAGCTTTATGCAAAATTGTTTCCACGAAACAGGAATGCCAAGGTGGTTGGGGGCGAGGCTGACCGCGAGGCCAAGCCGAACACGTCGGCTCTTCACGGGCTGGAGGATGAGCTGTTGAGTGAGCTTTTCGAGACATTTCCGTTTGCTAGGTCTCACCCAAAGCCATGGGATGGAGAGAATGAGCTACACGTAAGGGGATCATTTAATAATCTGTACCCTACTGTCTTGGGTGTATTGGCAAGGAAGGTCTAGAGTAGGACGTGCCTGATATTTGTAATTTACCTGGTTATAATTAATGTTTCCGCACTCTTTTATTGTTTTCCTTCGTCCTTAGTATCATTGCTGTTTAGAGACGTTATTTACCCATAGCCATTGCTGCCACTTTTGTGGTTTTAACCAGCTACTAAATCAACATGTTCCTCGGAAGACTTAGCTTAGATATCATAAGCATAGTTATGAGTATTATTATCGATATTGAAAATCAGCGAGTTGTGTGGAAGAGGTGTCGAGGATTGTTTTGTACAACCTGCTAGGGCCGTTCTCTAGCGTGTGAGGTTTGGAGGGAATAATGGTTACACCGCGCTGCAGATCGATAAGGCAAAGAACTTTTATCCGAAGTATGTGTTTTTCTTATGGTTCTGAAGACAATCCCATTGGAAGCAGACTTCAGGGAGAGATCAGATAGCAAGGAGACTCCGACGTAGCCAAAGAAATCACAAGTGGTCATGATAACCATTGATAAACAAAGTACTTTGAACGTCCATATATATTTATCACCATATTCTCAATAGAAAGGCTATATATCCCCCAGGGAAAAAATCGTCGGACGAAGCAAAACCCTGTGTTCAACAGCCTTGAACAGACACATTATTCATACCACATAAGTTGAGAACCACACCATGAGCTACGCATGGCTCATCTGCAGCAAATGGGAAGCCGTATTAGATTCTAATACCAAACGGCTCACCGACAATGCCAACAACAGTGGCAACGTTACTGTCATAGTTAGGAATGACCTTGAAGGTCCTGCTGGCTTTGTCCCAAGAGGTTCTGTGTGTATCCTTCTCCTTGGTAGAGCTTCCAGAACCTCCCAGGCTGATGGGGATACCAAAGACACTGATACTGCCGCCGGCAGATGTCGTCTCCCTCAACTTGGTGTCAAGAGTCTGGGCAGTCGAGGCGCCCACGGTAATTTCGTAGCCCAAACCACTAATGACGACGATCTGGCTTACTCTGGCAAGGGTCTTAACATTTTGCGGGGCATCAGAGCGGAGCTTGTAGTTGGAAACGTCGGCGGCCCTTTAGTATAGCAGTCAGTAAAGCCCAAATCGAGTCCATTTCTTTGGCAGAGGTATCATGACATACCAAGTTCCAGGGGTGATATCAATGGTCTGCAGATCATCATATGTGATCTTGAGAGAGACCTGAGAAGATTCCGAGCCAGTCTCCAGAGTACTGGATTGTTCAGAGTGGCTTCCGCCGACACTGAACGAGAACCAGCCGGTGCTGACTCCAACACTGGCTCCGCCGTTGGTCTGTCCAAAGTTGTAGTCGGATGTGTTCTTCCCGGCGTCAAGCTGAACATCGATCGACTGGGATGGCTTGTAGTCGCTGCTACCAGCCTTCTTCATGGCACCCTGCACGAATGTCTTGTAATTCGGGGCATTGTAGTAGGGAACCCGGTGGAAGGGGGGATCTGGGATCGTCTCACCCTTCTGCTGCTTGAGAATCAGCTCCGCAGAAGTGAGGGGACTTCCCGATGCTGCGCGCATATTGTAGCTGATGAATGTTAGACCGAAATGTGATTGTTGGTGTTTCTAGCAACTTACCCGTCATAGTCCGAAGTCTCATTCCAAGCCAAGTCGAGTGCGTCTCTGTCCCTCTTCAGCGAGGCAGCCATGGGACCACTGTTCTGTAGTTGGATGTTGGTGATTGTTTGGGCAATGGTGTCAGCGTTCTGCTTCGCCGCTTTGTAAGCAGGAGCCTTGCCAGTATCGACGTAGGTAACGAAAGGCTGGTTAGTCAACCCCATTTTCGTCTCTTTCTCCCACTTCGCAAAGGCCTTGTCAAGTTCAGTTGATAGGGCTGCCTGGGCGGCTTCCTGCTTGTCAATTGCCTCAAGAAGAGCATCATCAAGGGCTGGGTTATCTTTGCCTTGCTGTACAGAGTTAGTCACACAATCAATAACTTAAACAGGTTTCATACCAAGTCGACCCAGTTCAGGTAGCTAAGGCTTTGTGTCAGTACGATACAATAGTCACCAAGTGGGCGAAGGGCTCACTTACAGGCCAACAGCCCGATCGAATCCATGGAGAACAGATGGGCTATAGTAGACATTGTCCGTAGACAAGAGATTGTTTCCAACGTTGAAGAGGCCCTGGGCAGTGTACCCATAAGGGATTTTAGTACCTGCTGGAGGGCCCTTCTGGGTCTCGTTTGCCAAGAAGAAGATCTTGTCGCCGCCGCCAGCTCCAACCTTGTCCCTGATGGCTTGACCGAACTGAAGCCGAAAGAGCTGGGAGGTCTTGTCGGAAGACATAGTGAATGATGTTGAACAATGTGATGGTGTTGTAAGATAAGGTGTATTTTGCTGAAAAAGGAAGAAGAAAACAGTTGTTTTTTTGGATGAAGATGAAGGTTGAGATGGGATTGTGTTGAGACTTTATATCTCAGGGTTCAGCAGTCTCTTCCATCTTTCACTTGAATGATACATGTCGATGATGATGTGGAGCTCACACCTTTGAGACTCTGTTCGGTCCAGTTTGACAAAGCTGATGCAGATCTTCACACTTGTTGCTGATCGAGACCTCGCCATCACACGCGTAATACTACAGATCGATGGTTTATCCCTCACCGCTGATTTACAACTGGTACCTTATTAATTGTCTTACTTGTACTTACTGTGCAGATATTTTAGGCCAGCTTCTAGTGAAAGAGATGGAGACTGGATGCCACCTCCTTATTGACACATCGTATTATCAATTGTAAAAGCAAGTAGCTTGATAGTTATTACTAACTCTTCAACTAAGCTCTATATCAAGTTAAATAAAACATATTCAATAACACAATGACCTGTTCTTCATACCCAGTATTATTCACCGTGGAAATAGTTCTATAATCAAAAGCCTTGAAATTCTAGCTGCGAGTTTATGCTACTGCCCCCCTTCTAGACAGTCCGGTTCACATCTGGCCTACTTAAGCAATATCTCCACCCGTTAGCCAGCCACAACGAAATACCTGTCGACATATGCAATATCGAACTATTTAAACGCCATCTCAACAATCGCGAGCTGATACTCTACATGCTTGCCGTTTTGAAATAGTCTTGCATCTTCAAGAGGCGTTAATGATAATCTGACAGAGCTACCCCGCAAGTAAGAACATCCAGACTATCCTGTGTCTCAGAAGAGAGCCTATCATAAGTGTTGCGAGCCACAAAAGGTTGACGTGATGAAGAATGTCTTCGACCAGCCAGCCCATAAGGCGCCAAGCTGCTACAATACGCTCTTTTGAGATATGCATATGCAGTCACCTCAGCCGCGGCTATGTACGGCCCGCCCCCGCCATTCAACGGCCAACCTGCTTCGACTATGGCAACAGGGATCCTGGTGCAGCGAGTCTGTGCACTCTTCTTCGAACAGAGCAATCAAATCGGCAACCAGACACTGTACTCACGGGGGTAATGAGAGAATCCCAATACGTCAAATCCTCACTCGCCATACGATCTGTATGGTTGACTTAGTGTACACAGACAATGCATACACTCAAATCAGGCATCAGTATCTCTACTTACTCGAAAGTTCAAGTTTGTATATGTGGTTATCTAGACATACGAAACGTAATCATCTTGACAAAAACCATTTCAACCCTCCTTGGAGGCCCCCTGCATTCACAACACCAAGCAAACGCCACCATGTAATCTGGCTAGACCACTTCAATCAGCCATTCACACATCTCCAAAGCCCGAAAAAAAAAAGCTGAAATACGATCAAACCCATCTTCCGCATGCGTATACGTATCTGCGTCTCCGTCTTCAGACGGATCAATCTTGTCTACAGGCGTATCGGATAAGGCGCGGCCAGTTGATGTAGACTCAGGTGCAGAACACTCTTCAATACTCGTAGCTGAGCTCACGTCTGCCGTAGAGGTATTCCTCAGGGTTTCGCCCACTATCGTCGGAATCTGCTGCGATAGTATGAGTCTCGAAATCTGCCGACTACCCTGAGTGAAGCTAGCTGATGATGAAGCCATGGCTGTCTTGGCTCCCTTAGGTGCCTTTGCCTTTTTCAAATGCATCCTAGTTTGCCGTTTGAATGCAGCTGAAAAAGGCTGTGCCCAGAACTAAAACCTGGCTGCAGAGATTACTAATGACATAAGGCAAGAATAACGGCGGCTTAAATGGAAGGTTATCACATTAAAACTCAACTGAGCGTTTCTAAGAAAGACCTTGCTGTATATTTTGCCATGAAACGCGGTCTAGATGCGATAGTATTGAGGCACGCGGTAAGCCATTGACTTTCTCTGTCTTGCTCAAATAGCATAGATTGGCGCGCTTCAAGTGCTCCATCAACTAACGTAATTGACCAC
>JAJJWM010000232.1:0-18131 GCA_021655865.1 Fusarium guadeloupense | reverse complement strand
TGTTGCGCATGCTTATCGTGTACGTTATCTTAGTATATTTTTCGGAATGACTGTATTGCCACCTTTTATCATTATAATGGAACCATAACAAATATAAGAAAGTCCAGAGTGGCAAAATGATCAAGGTGCACTATATCCTCCATCAATCACAAAATTGGCGCCTGTAGCATAAGTTGAAGCATCTGACGCCAGGTATAGATATGCTCCCTGAAGCTCATGTGGCTCGCCCTCTCGACTACTTAGGCGTTAGCATGTTTCATATGAATCGAGATGCGATACTAACCCCTGTGGAATCTTACTATGCCAGATTTGCTTGGTCTCTTGGGAGACAAAATCAGAGATCTCAGTCATGATATAACCGGGAGAGATAGAATTTGCCCGGGCATACTGAGCCCATTCCACCGCCAGACTCTTAATGAGGTGTATAACACCAGCCTTGGCGGCGTTGTATGCCGCCTGAAGCTGGGGAATGTTGACTATCCCACCACTCATGGAGGCTGTAGCAATGAAGCTACCAGAAGTATAATCGGTAAGAAGGTTTCCGGTAAGATCAGTACCTTCAAGTTTCTGGCGACGCCAATGTTTGGCTGCAGCCCGGGCAGAATAATATACACTATCGAGGTCGCTCTGAACAACGTCACGATAATGGTCTAGAGGGCCGTCAACCATCGCGCCCTGAGTCCAAGGAATACCGGCATTAGCAACGAAAATATCAAGTCGGCCATTAATATCCTTTACAGACTCATCTACTGCTTTCTCGACGGCCGCAGCATCTCGCACATCAAGTCGGTAGGCCTTGCCTAGTAGATAGGGACGCGGTCAGCAGAACATTGTGTAAGGCCAGAATTGGACAACTCACAGATGATATTGTACTTTTTTGAAAGTTCCTCGGCGCGTTCAGGACCCTTGGGGTTGCGAAAGTGCCACAATGCAATATTGCAACCCATTTCTGCATAAGCTTGGGCGACAGTCCAACCGATACCAGCAGCGGCACCTGTGATGATAGCTGTTTTACCAGCGAGAGAGAAGCGCTTCAGGATCGAGCCGCCATCAGCCCGTCGCTGCTCGACGCGGACGAAATTTCCGCCATTCAGCGAGCTGAGGTTTGTCATTTTCAGAGTCAAGAAATAGGGCTTAGGCGATAACTTGAGTTGTATCAGGCCAAGGATGAACGGTGATAGTGTCGTGACGTAAAGAATGGATGGAGAACCCAGCGACAACGCCTTTCTAAACAGCAGTTTATATCCTTAAAGCACCTCCCATATTCGCGCGATGGATAATCTCGTCGTTCTATTCAGTTTTCCGTGCATCCTCACTCTGACCAGTCTTCCGATGTTTTCTCAAACCACGGCATTCCTATCCAATTTCGGTAATCCCGTTCCGACGAGTTAGTGGAGTCTCCGTAAACGACACTATTTGTCTTTGAAAGGATGCGGGGCTGCTAGTAGAGACGGAGAAGCAAGAGTAAAGATGGTGAACAACATCCGAGCGAAATCGGGAAGCCGACTTGGAATTCTCATGCATCGCAAGATCCGAATGATTCGACCCATAAGCCTGAGGGGCCCTTTGAGGTAATTCTTTACTTAGCTCCCAGGGAGTCTATGGCGAAAAGCAAACCTTTTTCAATCAATATTAGCGCCCGCAAAGCCCAAGTTTGCTTAATTCTAACCGCGGGGATAATTTGGTTGCTCTTGCACTGGAACTACAGGAGACTGTGTGAGTTCACAGTCTGACTTGGCTTATTATTACAATTGGGAATGAACAACCTTGAAGCTCAAAGTGGTTGAATTAGTCTGTAAGTGGTTCCTAGGAATTCATCTGAATGAATCGTGACATCTTCGATAGATGGCATAAGAATCGTGTATATTTGATGTTCCGGTATGGCTGATATATGTTTTCAAATAATAAGCTTCAGAGGCACTACATGACATCGTCATTGATCTCTCAACTGCAACCGTAAACTTGGACATGTGACATTCAGATAGCGGGGCTGGTGTTGTTAAGGGCGTGAGTAAAGATCATCTATACCTAATTCCATAGTCTTTGCCATTTTCAAGATGTTTTTAGCTGTACATTCTACCCCTCTACCAAACATCCTCCTGGTATCTGCCGCTCTGTCGCAATACCTTGAGCGCTTGGTCACCATTGTCAGCTAATGATGGCTCGATATCAGCCAGAATCTGCGATAAGGTCTGTCTGACATCAACAGCCATACTGGCCGCATTTCCACACACGTAGAAGTGGGCACCCTGAGCTAAGAGCTGGCTGACCAAGCTGGCATGTTCGCGCAGTCTGTGTTGGACGTAAACCTTGTCATTGCCCTCGCGTGAGAAGGCAGTGACAAGTTTAAAATTGTTGCCCAGCTGGGTCTTTGGAGTCTAGATGGCCATCGTCAGTCCTGTTGCTTCTGTTTTAAACTCGATATCCGGGCCTTCACTCACCTCCCACTCATCCTTGTAAAGAAAGTCCTCTTTTGAGCTGCGGCAGCCATAGAACAATAGAGTCATGCCAACCTTCTTGCCCTGCTCTGCAAGGTGTGCTCGCTCTTGTATGAAGCCTCGGAAAGGAGCAACTCCAGTCCCAGGCCCTACCATAATAATTGGTGTGGTTGATGCCTGGGGTAACTTGAAGCTGGAATGCCGGATGTGAACCGGAATGTGATACCCTAGATATCTACCCCGAGGTCCATCTAGCTGATATTGCAGATCTTGACCAACAGCAGAATCCTCATTATTTTGCTTTCTTTTCAGAGCTAGTAAATAATTGGTCGCTGTGCCATAAAAGTTTTTGGATGAATCGAGGCTATTATATGATGACTCAACGATAGCCGTGATGCTCGCGGTGTTACCTTGGACAAGTGAAGATGAGGAGATGGAGTAATACCGCGGTCGAAGTTTCCGTAGTTTTTCAAGAAGATATGAGAAAGGGATGGTCGTGAAAGGCTGGCTGGTAAGGCTTTGGATTGCTTGAGCAATATTGTACTTGTAAGCGGCTATGCATCTGTTAAACTCGTCCTTATCTTGGCCCAGGCTAGTGAGCCTGATCTTTAGCCTCTCGTCTGCGGCAAATTCGGCCAGGGAGGAGAGAAACTGGCGTGATACTGGGGCGCAGATCTCCAGGTAATAACGAGCAATGGCATCATACGTCGTGGGTGTTGGCGTTGGAATCTCAGCGGTAGTTTCCAAGCTATCGATACGGATAACAGCATCTCTTTTCTCGTGCAACCCAAATACGTGGAGAAAACGATCCACTTCCATGCCGGAGTTTGTAGGCCATACGGCAATGTGGTCCCCAGTCTCATACCTGAGGTTACTTTCCTCCAAGTCGATTTCCATATGAATGCAGTTTCGGTCTGGCGAGGTAAATAGCTCGCTTGATCTAACGATTGGAGCGATGTAGGGATTCTTGGATGAAAACCGGTCGTGTTTTTGCCCCTGCTCTAGAGACACTTCGCCAAGTTCTCCGAGAAAGACTTGACTGTCTGCCGTGGTAAGGGAGGTTTCTTCTAAAACCGATAAGGTCGGCTTGTAGGTTGATTTTCGCTCTTGAAGGCTCATAGTCTCTGCCACTTTGGCCCACATATGCTCTTTCCAGGCAAGGAAATCCTCCTCCATCGTCCCTGTGCCGTCATTGCCTTGTCCTAAAGGGCCCAATCGTTGAGCACCGAGCTTAGTCAAGGCAGAATCAACACTTCGAGCCACAGCATTGAATTGCTCGTAAGTGCTGTTACCGAGACCAAAGATGACGTACTTGAAACCCGACAGCTGGGTATCATCATCGGATGTCTGAGTCGCCAGTTCAGTAATAAAACTGTGGAACTCGAACGCATTGTCTGTTGGCTCGCCCTCTCCGTGACTTGCCAGAGCGAAGAAAGCAACCTTATCCGTAGGAAACGCAGCTAAATTGTCATAATCGTAGTCGGCCAAGTCAGCCACCAGCGTATTCAGTCCAAAGCGCTGCGCTCCTTCCTGCGCCAGCTTAATTGCATACTCTTCTGCAGTTCCAGTTTGAGAGCCGTAAAAGACGATACAGTTCTTATCGTTTTCATCCATGGTATTGACAAAGTCCCTGGCCTGGGTGGTTCTTAAAGCAGGTCCCACTGCTTTTGCAGTTGACAACTGGTTGTGTTTTTGCTTGAGCCATCGCTTGGTTAGGTAGGTATAGCCACTTAACAGAAGCACTGTAAGTACAGCAAGGTGAAAGATACTGCGAGATGCCATATTGTTGTTGCATGTGTAGGATATAGACCAACTAGGGAAAGTGATAGGCTGACGACAGATGAGGAACTAGTAGTGATGAGCACGCAAAAATTGAATTCTCACTTTATATCAGGACCATGGTTGCGAATATCATCAACTCAATTATTACCCACCAAGTCGATCAGCAACTAGGCTATTCGTCGATCTAGATTGCGAGCCAAGCGCTTCAAATTTCCGCGAGTTCCCAAACAGGGAGATTTTCGCCGAGGATCGAAACCCGAAAATTTTCTAGCCCATCCGAGCTTTTTTTTTTTCCGAAACCCCGAGTTTACTGCTCCGCAGTAGCTCGATTGAGCATAGTCCTTGATGGGGAGCCTTGCGGGGATGTGGGATGAGATCTCAGAGCTAAACACAGACTCGAACAAGAAATCCGGAGAAAGCGTCGTGACCCATTTGTTTGGGCATATGACATTGTAAAAATGTTAATGTTTTACGTTTTTCCCTTTGAAGTTCTGAACAGATTTAAGTAGAACCTCAATCTCTAAGGCAAGGGCAGAAATTCTTCCTCGTCATCAGTCCCTACAGTCGCTTCTTGTTCTGTTCCCCTACACATTTTATCATGGCAACCGCATCCTCACTCGATATTCTTTCCCGCAAGCCGCAGAATGTGGCCGTGTATACCAACCCTCAGCATGAACTCTACCTTCACCGGAGCGAAGCTCCCACACCTGGCCCTGGAACCTGTTTGGTGCACGTTCGTGCCACTGGTATCTGTGGGTCAGATGTTCACTTCTGGAAGAAGGGAGGCATCGGCGACATGAAAGTCACTGGAGCAAACGGCCTGGGCCATGAGAGTGCTGGTATCATCATCGCCGTAGGACCTGGGGTCAACCGTTTCCAGGTTGATGATCGGGTAGCGATCGAGTGTGGTATCCCGTGCATGAAGGCGACATGTTTTTATTGCCGAACTGGGCAGTACAATGCATGCCCTGACGTGGTCTTCTATTCAACTCCCCCTTATCATGGCACCCTCGCTAGATATCACGTCCATCCTCAAGAGTGGCTCCACAAGATCCCCGACAATATGACCTATGAGGAGGGGTCCCTTGTTGAGCCTCTTGCCGTAGCTCTTGCTGGAATCGAACGGTCCAACCTTCGACTTGGAGATCCTCTGGTCATTTGCGGCGCTGGTCCAATCGGCATCACAACGCTTCTAGCTGCGAGCGCAGCCGGTGCTAATCCCATCGTCATTACCGACATCAACGAGAGCCGCCTGGCCTTTGCAAAAAGGCTATTGCCTCGGGTCCAAACTGTGGCTATTTCGCCTATCAAGCAGCCCCTGGAGGCTGCTGAAGATGTTAAGAGGGCTCTTGGCCAGGAAGCCAGTGTTGTGATCGAATGCACAGGAGTCGAGTTGAGCGTCGTCACCGGCATCTATGTGAGTATCGTATAGTATGACTTTATTGTCACATTCACCTAACACAACATTCCAGACTTGCCGATTTGGGGGCCTTGTTTTTGTAATCGGATGTGGAAAGGACTTTCAAACTCTGCCATTCATGCACCTTTCAACCAAGGAAATCGACCTTCGTTTCCAATACCGGTACCACGATATCTACCCTCGAGCCATTGGCTTGGTCGCTTCTGGAGTGATTGACGTGAAACCTCTTGTAACCCATCGGTTCTCCCTGGAAGATAGCGAGCAAGCTTTCCAGGCCGCATCTGACCCCTCGGCAATGGCAGTCAAAGTTCAGATTCTAGATGAGTAATACCACTCGAGGTGTACCCTTACAATAGTCTCTCGGCCTAAAGATAGATCCCTCGATAGAAAAATGTTCTCATCGTCAAAACTATAGCTACATCCATACGCCAAGTCTATGTTCTATCACATGTATACAAGAGCAGTGTTAAAGAAGTTCATCAGTACTCATGTCATGAACCAGTTATGAGCTGCTTAAAACAGAACAAATGGGAGAAATTGCGTGACAATCAAAGTCTTCCCAGTCATTCGCCATCTCATGATACGGCTTGCTGGCTGGTCCATCGTCTCTTATCGGAACGGGTAGGAGACGTTCACCGAGTGCATATGCGCTCAACTAGAGAGCTGAGTAGCAAGCCAATGTACTTCGCGCCTTGGCGACTCCAGTCCAAGTTGGTTGCATGATGTGATGTCCTGCATTAGATCCAAACCCCCTATGCCCGTAAAGGCTGGATCAATCTATGACGATCTATCTTTTCTTTCAAGCAGTAAGTATTATGAGTCGTGTCTTGCAAGAAACTACCATAAAGATCTTTTCTCATAAAGTCTGTGATACCTACTTTGCCTTAATATATCCAAGTCTAACTAACATGAAACAACAACGGTTGAAGTTCTCAGATCAGCAGCCAAGGTTGATAGTTTGTATTGAACTGATGATGCACGAAGGCGTCGTCTAGAGGGTGACGTCGGTGGTGGACTACTTCTTGGCTAAACACTAGACCGACCAATACGAAAAGACGTGCATTTCTGAATGGAACCTCTCTTTGCACTTCTGAGACCTTTGATGCACCTACATGCGTCTACTGATTAATGAATACCAACAAAGCGATAGGCGGCCTTGAGCAAGGATGATTAGATGATGACCAAGAGGAGCCGTCATTGCACTCGACGTGGACGTGGCGAATCAACGACGGAGAAATCGAGGATCATCTCCGAGCCTGGATCGTGCGGGGATAGTAAGAGTAGGTGTTACACTTAATCCCGGAGTCGGAATGAGACCGAGGGCGGAGAGAGTAGGCATGAAGCCCGTTAAGTGCTGGCAACTAGCGAGACCATGATCGAGAGCGTTAGCATTACTTGCCTTGTGGGCGTCAAGCTTGGCACAATCGCTTTGCCTTGCTCCATCAGATTTGGGCCATTTGCTTCGGACATTATAAAGTTATGGAATTAATAGCAGTACTCTCCGAGCTGGTGGAAGTTAGCTTCCATCCTCAGTCTAGTGTCGGAATTCCTCACAAGCTCCCAATTCCCCACCGGAAAATGACATGACACACGAAACTAGGCACTGCGTGTGGAAATCTCCTCCAGTTCACGCATGCGGAGATGTACTGCGTGTTATTACGGAACTCAGCATATAGTAAATCTCCATAAACTTTCGGAAAAGCGGTATTGCTGAATCAGATGTATTCTGAGTTGGCCTTCTCCAATGAAGGGTTGTCAAGGGCGGAGGATGGCGTGGAATGGAGACTCCGATTTTGTATAAAACGAATCGGCATGGCGGGCTGAATGAAAGGCTCAGTCCATGCATACTTCATAGTTGAACACTGTTCAAAGCTCAACAGATTCGACCTATATCATCACACGTCATTTCCCTTGCCTTGTCCTAACCCCCTACCTCCCAGCAAACATGGTTCTCCTCCCTCACTCAAACCCTCAAGCGCCAGTGCTTTCCCATTTCAGCCTCGCTGGTAAAGCCGCACTGGTCACGGGAGGATGCCGTGGAATTGGGCTTGAAGTAGCCCGTGGACTAACCGAGGCCGGAGCCAAGGTTGCCATCACTTACACTAGCACCAAGCCTGAAGAAGCCAACGCTATCGCCGAGGAACTTTCCAAGGCCGCCAATGGTGTCCTAGTCAAAGCCTACAAGTGTGACGTCAGGAACAAGGACGATGTCGAAGCGACTGTCGAGCAGGTGACCAAGGACCTCGGCGGTGCGTTGCATGTTTGCATTGCCAACGCTGGTGTTGTATCTCACACTGCTGCGTTGAATTATACCGAGAAGGAATTTAAGGAAATGATAAACGTCAACCTCTACGGCGCTTTCTGGACGGCGCAGGCAGTAGCCAAGATCTTCAAAAAGCAGGTCGAAGCTGGACAAACGACTGCTTCGAGCATTGTTTTTACGGCCAGTGTTTCCGGCATCCTTGTTAACATACCCCAGCAACAGGCGGCTTATAACGCCAGCAAGTCTGCCGTCATCCATCTGGCCAAGTCGCTGGCTGTTGAGTGGGTCGACTTTGCCAGAGTCAACTGTATCTCACCTGGTTTCATTGCCACCGAAAGTGAGTTAACGTTGCCCATGAGTGCATGTCACTTTATTGTGCTAACTTGAGCAGTGATTGCGGACCTTGATGAGTCGTGGCAAAAGAAATGGCCAGAACTCATCCCGGGTACTAGATTCTGCCAGGCTGCAGAGCTCAAAGGAGCATTTGTGTACCTAGCAAGCGAAGCGTCCAGCTACATGACAGGTAAGTCTCCTAGGCTTGAATCGAAGCTACTCGGGCTGATTGAATTATAGGGGCAAACTTGGTTATTGATGGAGGATACACGCTGCCATGAGTGTGCGGCCCGGTTATATAGTACTTAGAATGATGAGAAGCGAACCCAAAATTTGACAGTCAGTTATTCCACAACCTCGCCGTCTTAAGCATAGGTACGTGACAAGTTACAGTATGGCTACAACTATACGCATTGATCCTTGGCTTGTGATCAAGTAATATACGTGATCTTGGATGAATCTTTTGACCGTGAAGCCACAACCGCAGTATGATTAGTCGAATATCCTGTCTAAATATATCAAGTTGTCAGGAACCTCTGTTGCTGTATCCGTCTTGTATCCGTCTTGTATCAAGCTCACAAAAGAGAAGAATATGATTGAAGCGGTCTAAGACGCATAATCACTATTACGATGAAGCATTGGCAATTTCTTAAAGCGATTTCTCTTTTGCACAGATGGTCCAGAGCCCATAGCTGATGTCTGAAAAGATGCCGTGTGATACACATGGAACCATGCATGAATTCTCGAACTTAAATCTCTGAACTTAGAGTGTTCGTATGGCACCACCTTTATGGCAAAGTGGACTAAGTCTCGTAATGTGATTCCTTCCAAGTCTCATTACCTTGGCCCATAGCGCATCAACGCGTGGAAGATGACAAACAACACACTGCGGGGGTCAGATAGGTTTGTAAAAGCTCCTAATGGCCATTGTGATTTCAGATCCAGTTGCAGGCAGAAAAATTAACAAAAAGATATTCGAAATCTATGCTAACTACTGCTACTAGATAAGTTTTGATTTTAAACAATGTGTTCCCACTGTGGCTTATTTGAGAGGGATGGCTTTGACGTAGAGCTTGGTTGGGTTTGAGGTAATACGCTCAAACTGGCCAAAATTCTCTTCCACGGGACCATCGGCCATTTGCCACTCATAGGATAGAACCAAAGCAGCCAGTCCAATGCTAACTTCCATGTAGGCAAGGTTACGTCCAATACAAGCTCTTGCTCCTGCTGTAAATGGCATGACGAAATCCTTCAAGTTGCGTCTCTCAACATCAGTGAAATCGGGGTTATCGGCAAGCCATCGCTCCGGAATCCACTCGAGTGACTTGGAGAATAAGTCAGGGTTGTTGTGGAGCTCGCTGAGAGGAGACGACACCGTGACTCCCGGGGCAATAGAATGACCAGCGATTGTTGAGTAATCGACCGTACGTCGTGGTAAGCCAAAACGCTGAGGGGTCAGGACACGGAAGGTCTCGTCCAGAACGGCTTTCAGATACGGGATCTGGGAGAGAGACGAGTATGAAGCCAGGGACATCTCACTTTCAGGAATGTTTTCCAAGAGAGTTTTTCGGAGCTTCGTTTGGATCTTGGGGTGAGTTGCCAAGAGGAAAATGTTGTTAGTGAGCGTCGTCTGAGTGGTATCGTTACCTGTAGATCGATGAGCCGAACATCCTAGACTAAGGCAGGGCCAACACAACATACCAGCGTTCAACATGACAGTTGTTTCCGCAACGATTTCCCACATAGGGAATGGTGGACGTCCCTTTCCATCGACCTCTAGCGGCAGATTCGAGAAGATGTCGGATTCCTTCGGGGGGTTCTCGATGCGTTGGTTTGTCTTGTATCGTGCGATCTATGATGATACCATTAGTATAGGAAAGTCATTTGACAGCAACATTTGCATGATAACGTTGACGTCCAGAGCATGGGCGGTTGGCATACGTTACCAAAGTCATCGGCAGCAACTGTTCCTTTGTACGAACTTGTCACATAGCGCAGCGCAGTATAGGCCCATAGCGGAAGATGGGCACAGAAGACACTGTACCATACACCCCATTGGAAGACATCCATGGCATGCACCTCCTTTTTGGTTCCATCGACTGACTGGGCGAAGCACGAGTCGTCGCCCTTGTCCAAGAAGCCAAAGCTATCGCTCCACAAAAGAGAGCTGATGACATCGTAGGTGTACATATTCAGCCACGGTCGAACGTCGAAACTACCGTCGCTGCGAACAGGAAAACGATCAGTCTTGGCGACCTGTTTGCCTTGGGCTTTCTTATCAATGGCATTGATGAGCTTCTTTGTGACTTGTTGAATGCGCGGCTCAAAGGTTGCAACGTTCTTGGCGGAAAAGATAGCAGCTAGATACTTTCTCTTTCTAGCGTGGTCTGCCCGGTCTGTGGTATCAGCCATGTTGGGTGTGTCCCCTGCCATGTGGCTGTAAAACACATCCTTGACGATGCTGGATTTGTGTCCGTAGATGTCTTTGTAAGAGGTTGGCTCGCTAAAGGATAAATGATTAGGAGATATCCTCACGATCGTGCCATGTTTCTTGTGGGCTTTTTCAACGGCCGTCCAGCGGATGCCAAAGTAGTTGTAGTACATCAACCACAATGGTGTAATCGCCGCTATCCCAAACGGACCCGCTGCAGGGTACTTCCTGAGGCCCTTGACATCTCTGAAATAGGCAACGAATGGCACCAACAGCGCTATGAGCACGACTACTGGAACAATCTGGCCTGATATCATTCCAAGTCAGCAACATCCCGGGTAGAAAGTATAGGCGTGTTGTGTTACATACCAAGAGTTACAGGGCTCTCGCGTATAGCGGTGCTCAATTTGGTTCCTACGAGGGATGACATGCTGAGCACGGTTGTGCTTTGAGAATCGTCGTGTTTCTCTTAAAAGAAGAAGAAGTTTTGGCTAGAACCTTCACTTTATGCAGAAAACAAGATATATAGTGAGAGACTCCTTGAGCTTGATCTTTGAAGTATGATAATTGAGATTTAAGAGAAGCTGCCCAGATATCTTATGCTTCAAAGACCCTCGTTAGATCAGAGATCGCCGCTCCGCAAACTCGGGGAAAACAACTTTGTGGGGTTACCAAAAGCCGAGTCTCGGATTTTAACTTCGTAAAAGTAAACGCGGCATGAAAATCGCGGCTCCGAGAGTCACAAGCGAGGGAACCCCCATCACGCCAGATGGATGCGGAAGATATTACCTAGAGAGGGATAGTGTACATGGCAAAAAAAATTCCGAACTCTTTAGTGTTGTGAAAGCGACGTCCCATTGCTCGATGACCCACAACTTGCGTTCAAAATCGCGGATAATGACCAAACTGCGAACGGGTAGACAGTTCAGCCCTCCATCTTTTGAATGTGACTAGCGAAAAGACGGTTTTGTCATCCCGGGTTGGTGAAAGTAAACCGTTCATGTTGGTTGGTAATTATTGGAATTTTATGAACCGTTAGCAGTCCTATCCGTATTCAATAACCGGCTGCCAAGACCCTGGTTGCTTGTCCGAGGGGTCGGTCCAACACTCACGAGCTCCGGTCCAAAGATTCCTCAAGCGATCGTGACATGTAAGGTTAGGCCATTTCACATCATGCCAGAGGGAAAGTAGCATCTTGGATATCTTGTTTTGTTCACTTTTGGCCGTGACATACTGGGCACACCACGCCACCAGATGGCTACCGTTGATTTTGACACCAGCGTGGGTGCTGGACAATGTCACCCCACAAAGCCATCGTGTGGGTGTGGCGACTTTCTCCTTGACAACAACAACTTTAGAGATGCGCACGCGATCGGAGAGATTCCAAAGCTTACCTCGAGCAGCCGTGTGAGACGGAATATATTCTTCTCTGTGTGCAATGTTGACGAGTATACAGCAAGCATTACCTCTGCTGCATAGAAAAACTGCCACGCTACGCCTGATGGATTAACAGGCGATGAATTAGTGTGACTGCTCCTCAGTAAAATGTTGGGCGGATACCTACAGTGCCAAGGGGCCAGGAATCGAATATCTGGAAACATATCATCATCGCCGTATCTCAGATACCAAGGCTGAAACGATGGTGGCAGGAATTGTTTCCATTGAGTGATAGCCTGGCGAAGTTCGGCTAACTTGGAGACACTTGACTGATCAGCAGCCAAGGTACCCCAACAAAGAGTGCACACCTCAGCTAGCAGGTATGTCATCAAATTGCTCCGCGCCTCATCAGTTAACGTGGCATCTCTTGAAGCGTACCGCCAGACACTGAGATACTTTAGCTCAAAAGGGCAAGGCTGTTCCAACAGGAAAGAGACGCGGATGCTTCCTCTCAGATATGCCCAGAACGAGGTGCTGGACAGAGTGTCGTCGAGAAGAGACCAGTCATGGTGTGCAGTCTCGAAGAGGGTCGAGCTTCCATGTAGATGATGCTGGCGGTCCTCACCCAACTCCAAAAACTGCTCTGCCATGCGTAGAATAACGGTAGTGGCATGAATTGGCCCCAGATCATTTGCAGTTCCATGGCCTTCGCGGTATGACGTGACATAGGGTATCAATTGCCTGAGAGCTCGTTCGTGCAGTTCGTCTTTGATTTCAGCTGAGATATGCCCGTGAAGATGCAAGACAAGGGACGAATAGGCTAGACACGCCGATAGAAGGACAGGCTCCCCAATCATCAGCCGCGGCACATGAATGCCAAAAAATCTGTTGGGTGACACAATGTCAAGCTCGAAGAATGGTTAGCATCTTGGATGACGTTGGGCAGCATAAGATGCATGTGTCGCTTACCCATGGTCCAGCCGTGTCAAGGTAGTAACTCAGGACGTAAGCCTCCGTATCATTGCTAATGCCAGGCGGCCCCATAGACAATTGGGTCAGGGGATTGTGCAGGGATCCAGGCAAAGGCACCACAGCGGGGGAATCCTGACTGAGATGATCCACATGGTGAAGATCAGAAACACTCCCCTCATTCAGCACATCCTGCAAGGGCAGGTTTCCTCGGGATGATGACAACTGGATTGGAGACGGGTCCTGAGAGATACTGGGTGGGACGAACGGATCGACTTCTGCAAGGTCGATGTTGCCTTGCACGCCTGGTGAAGGAGTTATTGGATGAGAATTCCTGGAATCAGACGTAGAGTGTGGAGACTGATGTTCCAAAGTTGGTGCAGCGAGATTCTGTCTACTGGCGCCACTGTTGCTATTGTTGTCGTCACTCTCCTCGCCGCGATGGCTGCTGTTGTTGAATTGGGATGCCGGGGGAGTTCGACAGTCTCGGCTTGCTTGATCAGCTCTCAATTGTGTGCTGTCGGTCCTCCCATGGTCATCCTTATTGGTTGTGGCTGGGGGGACCACGCAGCGTTGAAATCGGAATTCCTTGAGCTCGTAGAAACAACGCACGTCATGCTTGGACCTTTGGCAATTGGTGCATTTCGGCTTTCCCTGGTCGCACTTGAGGTGACGTTGTCGGCAAGGTTTGCATGACTTCCTGTAGGACAGCTTCGGAGACATGGCAGAGGTACGTTGTTGGGAGCAACGTTCGGGGGGAGTTACTGGAGTTACTCCCTTTTACTAAAGAATTCCGACAATTCAGTGCGTCACCTGACCCTAGGCTAGCGTAGTTAGTCATTTCCCCCCACATATGTAGATCCAACGCGGGGGAGTCCCTGGGGGGAGTACCGTAGTCCGTAGAGATCACGGGGTAGATCAGCGAGTCTGCCGATAGACCCCGGCACGTCCGTAACAGCATTTCCCCAAATTCGGCAACGGTGCATGCTTGCTTGTAGTCACCAAGTCATGCAGCGGATGTTGGGGGAAAATGTCCTGGCCAATCATTTCCCTCATATCGTCACCATCGATGTCGGGTATAAACACTACGCCGCCCTCTTCATCTTGGTGGTCTCGCTGTTGCACCGTCGGTATTCTTAATCATCCCAGTCTTCTGTTTGGACCAATTGTTTCAACGCAAAGCGCTCGTCTGGATTTATGTGTACGCGGCCTGCGACTACGGGAAATACGATTCAATGGGCCCATCAGGACCGTGTGAAAAAGCCGCTTGAGCGACTCGAGCCTTTCTTGCTAGAAGCACTCGGTTTGTCGCCAGCATCGATGTTCAATATAACAAATATGTTATCATGGCTCGATTAGTAGTTCACAAGCACAGCTATAACAAAGGGCGGGATCATATTTTCTAAATTAAAATACTGATCAACGATAACAAGCTACTTTCGTGAAGATACATTAATCTTACAACGAGATAAAACGTTTACAATATCAACGATATAGGATTGAAGTAAAGGCAGCTACTAAAACACTCTGTTCTCTGGACTATCTAGTTGCGCCTCGGGTAAGTATTTCTTCAGTATTCCGGTTCACCATCATAATACAAAGACCTCAATATAATCAGCGTCCAATCCAATCACAGCTTGTTCAGCAAGTCATTACTTAGGTCCAGAGGTGGGCAAGAATTGAGAAGGACAAAACGCATCTGTCGCCTTAGATATCTTTGTAAGCTAAAGTACGGCTAGAGATACAGAGTCGAAAATAGTGCCCATAGGGATCCCAGAGCTTCCTTCAAGGATGTGGTATCTGAGAGAATGATGAAGAAAACTGCTAATCCTTAGCTTCGCTAGCACCATTTTCTCCACAACCTTGTCTCTTGCATACTTATGTATAAACTATTCGACATAGTCGACGGTAGGATTCTTGACCTGGATATCGCTCTCGTTCGATGACAGCTGGCGTGTTTGGTGCGGCTTGGCAATTTTCTTCGACACCTTGAAGAGAGACTCGCTAGGTCCGCCTGAGACGAAAAGATAGTCAACCTAAGAATCCAAGGTTAGTGCTATGCCTATACAAAGAAAGGGGAATTGTAGTCAGAAATGCACATACTTCTTCCAGAGTAAGATTGGTTGTCTCTGGGTAACAGAAATACACCAGAGGAATAAAAGCAAGGTTGGTACACATGAAAATAAGATAGGCCTTCCACTGCAACTGATTGATGATGGTGGGCGTGATCATGACGACCACAAAGTTCCACAGCCAGTTCGACGAGATACCAATAGCCGTGCCCTTACCACGCGCGTGGAGGGGTAGAATCTCCGGCACGTAAGCCCACGGAACACAAGCAATGGTAGCCCCGAAAATGGTCATGTACAAAAAGAAGAAGGTCACGCTTGCCGATGCAGTAGTATGTGCGAGCGCTTCATGGCTATCCTTGTTTTCCTGGAAACTCAAAAGAACAGCCACCAGAAGCATACATACGCCCAGACCAAGAGAGCCATACAACATGGGTCCTCGACGACCCATGCGGTCCAGCAAGAAGGTAGGGACTAAGGCACCGACAACGAACATACAGTTCACCGCACCAGCCAGGAGCTGGGCCATGTTTCGTGATAAGCCTACGTTGTACTGCAGCGCGGACGGTAGAAAGTATCTTTCCATGACGGTTAGTACCCCATACAATGCTTAGGGTCCTTCACTTACACAATAAGATTGATACCACAAAATTGATTCATAAACTGCATACCCCAAGCCAGAAGCACTCGTCGACCAGTTTGTACGTCGTCGCGTTTGAATATATCGGCCCACCGGTACGAGCCGTGCTTCCTCTCCAGGTCAATAACTGCAAGAATTTCGGCCTGCTGTTGATTCACATGCACATCGTTGGCATCCGCGTTCCACACGTCGCATAGGACTTGGTGGGCCTCGTTGTGGCGGTCGTGGTTTAAGAGCCAACGGGGGCTCTCAGGGATACCAAAAGTCATGACAATGACAAACTAATTTTACATCATAGCGCATTAGGTAATATTCATTGTATCGGTCGAGGCAATAGACTTACAAGGGCAAAGACGATTTGGCACGCAATTGGTGTTCTCCAAGCCACGTCACCGTCCAAGCGGGCCATACCATAGTCGAAAAAGTACGCAATGACAATGCCCACACCGATGCAGAGGACTTCGGATGAGATGAGCTTGCCGCGCTTCTCGGCGTCGCAGAGCTCACTCTGGTAGACAGGGACTGAATGACAAAGATTAGAGATATCCTAAGCCGAAGAAGGCAGATAATTATACCGGTAGAAGTCTCGATTCCAGTGCCAATGCCTGTTATGTAGCGACCAATGATAAGGTGGGGGATAGAGTACGCTGTCGTTTGCAGGATAGCCCCAACAATCTGATCACTTGTCAGCTTCGGGCAAGATCTTGACTTGGCAATTGCTGGAGCCACTCACAATCCATCCCATGGCGAACCACATGGATGCGCGGCGACCGAGCTTCTCTCCTGTTAAGAAGCTAACAACGCATCCGGACAAGGCACCGAGGTTGTATACAGAGACAATGATCCCCTCAAGACTACTGCTTGGATAGTTAAAGGTTTGCTTCCAGTCTTCATTGCCCACAATGCCAGCGAAGACTCCCTGATCATAGCCGAAGAGAATAAAGGCCATTGAGCAGACGGCCGAGACGGCCCATCGGAGGCTACGTCCACGGCCAAACCACGAGCGTTGACCGATCATGACTGCAAGAACTTATGTCTCTTGAGATAAGAAAATGTTTGCAAGAATGAAGAGTCGAATAGAAGATATTGTTGAGTTTCTCTATATTGTACCTCGTCTTTCCATGTGAGTTATATACCTTTCTATCGCGATGCTACCTGGGGTAGTTCCATTCGGGGTATGGAGAAAGAGCTTACTTTTTTTGGTAAATTCCATCCGAAATCCCACAGTCCCCAGTCCTCGGGAAACTCTATTCAAGCCACCTCCGCACAGATCGTTCTCGCCATGTAAAGTGCGGGGATTGGAGGTGGTAAGGAGAAAATTTGAATTTGATGGGGGAAGATGCCGTTTACGGGCATAGTGCTGGTATGTCTCCTTCAAGTAGCCATGACTATATTATCCCCGTGAGAGCGTCGAGATAGCTAATACCAGGGGTTAGTCTTCGGCATCCGATAGGTACTTTGGAATGACTAATTTGCATAATTGCTTATCCCTAAAGAGAGCGTTTTCTGTATAATCCTTAATTTCTTATGCAATAAAGGCAGTATAAGCAGTCTTTAATGGTTTAATCTGAAAGTTTATAAATAAGGCTAAGGTAAGATTATTAGTAGATTAAGCTTGAAAAGTTTAAAGGTAAAATACTAATAATAAAGAAATTACTATTAACATTAACTTTTATAGTCTTAATAAACTTTTAATAGAACTTTTTATTAAATTTAAACCTTTTATTATAACTCTTATAATTATATTATCTCCTGACAGGTTATAAGCCTCCAAGCCGGTTATGACGAGGGGTTATAGCCGATTAAAACGCACTACACAGAAGGTACTTCTACTGCCACCTAATTTATACGGTGATAAAAGTACCAACAGGTCTCCTCAATATAAATCGCTATATTATAAATTGCGTAACTATACCAAGATTGCCTACTATAATGCTTGTTTCTTGTGTTGCTGCTGGTTTCATTAAAAGCATGCCTTTTTGGGCCTTTTACTCTGATTTACCCTTGCCGGAAGCCTAAGCAGGCTAGGCACTCTGATTTATAGCCATGATAGACATAATTAATATTTCTGTCTATATGTTTTTGCTGTTTTTAAGTATCTTCTATGTTGTCTTTTGCCCCTAACTGGTATCTCTTTCTTGCTTAACTTTCACTATAATATATATTAAATAGAGCATTTAAAATATACTTCTATCAATCTACCTATAATATATATCTCTCTCAATTTGGCTAGGGACTATATAGTTAAAGGATATAGCTATTAGTAAGTATAACATTAAGAAGGAAGGTCTAAGTAAGTATCTACTAAGCCCCCTGGTAAAGAGGATAATTATAGCTTATATATAACCTTAATTAATTACCTTAGTTTATATAATTTATTTTATCATTAAAATTATAGGACAAAAGTCT
>JAJJWM010000231.1:0-12565 GCA_021655865.1 Fusarium guadeloupense | reverse complement strand
AACTTTAGTTATATTTTAATTAAAAAGAATTTAATAAAGTTTTATTAATTAATTAAAAATTAATATTAATATTGGATCTACCTTGCTGTGTGAGCTAAGTAACAATTTATTACCCAATATAGCTATTGAACTATCCATTGTTGGGGATGCAAAAGATGATTGTGAATGGTTTTAACTCAGCCCTAGGATTAACCAGGACGCTTGCCTGCATGCTGAGTTCCTGTGCAATAGCGATGATTTGAGACCCCATCAGGTCGGATATCAGCCAGTGGCTGAAGGCGAAACCGCAGTATTTGCATGCCTGCTTATCAACTTTCACAACCAGTCTATCCAAGTATATGACAAAAGCCGAACCTTCAAGGGGGAAGCGATTCTTCCTTCTGGTTCCTTTCCTTCTGATTCACGTGCGCTCAGGAATACTCCCCGCAGCTCAAGCACAATTGAACCGTGACGACATCGAGCGCGACCTCCAAAATCTCGGTGTCCGGTTCCGCTCTGGTCCCGTCATTATTGGATTTCGTGGCTCAGATCCCGTATCTTCAGAAGATGGCAAGATGCGCATCCAGGTTATCGACGATGTCAGTGATCAAGAAGGTGCTCTTGTGCCGGCACATACCATGCCAACAACGTCTGGAGCAGCATGGCAGTGGGCTCAGCCTGCGATGGAAGAAGCTCGCGGGGAAGAGGAGGTTGAAACTTTGAGTGCTGAAGTAAGATACATGCATCTAGGCGTCACGAAGCCATTGAAGAAAGGGTTCGATGCGACAGTGGGGGCCGATAATGATAAGGCGAAAGAAGACGAAATGGAGATAGCAGTTGCTCTGGATGGATACTTGCTGCTAAGACCAAGCAAGAAGAAGGATAGCTGATATCAGACAGCGGCATAGGAAATATGCGCTTAGTACGCGCTGAAGCTTGGCTATCTAATCGACGATTGCGCCTAGATAAGAAATCTCGTGGCACAGATCTGGATCCTTCATAATCACTAAACCTAAAGCCGTAACGCAGCGGGGTCACAAGCTGATGAGTCACTGAATAAGCAGTAAGCTTTACGCGTTGAAGTCAAGTACTTAAGCATCAAAACCCGGGATGAGGGGAATAGACGTATTTTGAGGTTGTTCTTATCATTTGTTTTTGACTTCTTCAAGCTTCTTTAGCCCTATAAAAGCGTTCACTTGTTACCCCTTGATGTCGACATGTCATCAGAACGTCGCTGGGATCAACGCCGCTTTCGACTTGAGGAGTCGACAACCCTCAACGATGGCAAACGCACGATCTTTATTGAAACCATGACTCCTGGTACTACCGTGCCACCTCACTTTCACACCCGTTTTTCAGAGACATTTGATCTGATCGAGGGGTCCATTTCTGTCTACAAGACCACTAAGCCCAACCTGGAAGCTCTGGAATCCTCGGCCCAGCCACTGGAAGTTGGCAAGCCTCAGACCGTTGAGCCAAATCTATTCCACAAGTATCTCGTCAATGGCGATGGAGGTGCTGTGTTGCGAGTCATCCTTGAGCCAGGCGATGCGGACTTTGAGAGACTGTTGAAGATTATGAATGGTCTGGACGCAAATGGCAAGCTGGAGAAGATGGGCGATAGCTTGGTGCTCATGGCGGTTGTTATGGAGCTCAGCGATGCTCATCTTATTGGTCCGGCTAAGGATATGTTGGACCGCGCGAGAAGAGACCAGAAGGACGAGATCGACGCGTTGAAGGTTGAGCTATTGAAGGCATATGACACTGAAGAAGCGTTACAGGGGTTACTAAAAGGACGATAACCACAACATCATGAAACTTAGGATTGACATACGCAGAAGTGGTTTCTCGTCAATTTGAACCAGACTTCAGTCATAGTTACATCAATATCCATGGCCGTGACCACCACCTTGACCACCATAACCATCTTGACTTCCCCCATGACCGCCAGGATTAGTGTTAGCTATAAGAATGCAGTGGGTTCGTACCACGTCTTCGATATGGCGAAAGCTTGGGAATTTTTCCGAAGGTCAGCCTCTGTTACCCCCAATGTAAGTTGCTGGAAGTAGTCAGCATTATAAACTTATCTATATATCCCACACATCAAAGAGTTTAGAAGCCATGTTGAGCCTTTGAGTTATCAAAAGACGAAAAGGATCATCGAGTCTCTTGCGTTGAGCCAGCAGAGCAACCTCCCTGGCTTATTATGTATTAAAACTACTATTCAAGAGTTGAAGCACTCCTCAGACTCGAAAAAAACCAAGAGAAGCGCTCAGACCTTGGGGGAAATATTTAATGTGTAAGCTTATCAAGATTTCACGTAATCCCAGTGCTGTTATCGGTTCTAAGCTTACGGATATAAATACAGCGATAGGATCTACAAAAGCCCCTGACGTCTGACTAATCATAGAGCCGTGGGACTTCAAAGTTTCGATGGAAGAACTTTGGGACTATGTCGCCCAAAATGGATGCTGGTCACAAGTATGGATTCTCAAAGGAACAGATGACGATCCTGCATGTCCTCGCCATCGATGTGTTGCAGGAACATTGGGCAGCTAAAAGTCTTGCTGGTAGTGAAAACTTTGGACAGCATCTGTATTAGCTGATGAGGCTCAGCCTCGATACCAACCTAGCTTCGGAGATGTACAAAGAAGCCTAAAAGCTAGTGTGGACACTACTGTCTTGAACTAGTATGCAAAATATATCCCGAGGTTTAGGTCTTACACGTAACTTGCAACCCGGGAATGCATGGGATGTCAAACCAGGGACAGATTGCCAGCCTGGGACGTTTGGGAGGTTATGGCGGTATGGAGCCGTTAGTTTTCGGCAGAAGCGAATGGAGAATGCTATGAAGGAGCCGGAACCTTTCGAAAGGAAGTCTTCGAGTCCTGATGAACCTTTTTCTCTAAGTCGAGTTGAGATCGAATAGAACGGAAGAAAATGCCATAGGATAAATAAAGAAATAACAATCAAACCGAGTACACAAGCTGCAAATGTAAGGACTATCCGGTCGTTGCTAAACTAATAGTCTGTGATTATAAGACAGGAGGCTAAGACTATCTTTTGGTTTCTTGCTTTCTTTATTACTATAGCCTACTGCCTGGCACTTGAGGCTGTCTTTAGGATAATATCCAGGTATGTCTTCTAGAAGTCTCCTGAATCTTCTTGTATGGCCACTGAAAGAGCATCATCCACATAATAACACTCGCGTATCGTAACTTAATTTGTGTGGGAGAGATGACTCATTGTGGCCTTCGTGGGGGCGCAGTTCGGTTTCAGGACGACCTCCATACACTGCCAAGCGCAAAGCTTCCATTCAGCGTCTCATCTGACGGGATTGTTGCGAGATGAACAGCGTTGATATGTAAGATCCAGCTGCTCAAGGTCACAATACACTCGGCTTACTCCCGTCATTATAACAACGCTTCTCACACCAATCTATCATATCATAATACTTCGTCAACAGGGTCGTCGTGCGACGATCCGAGATAATCTCGGTTAATTGTTTAATATTCATTCTCTAAGTAAGTATCGTTTCTGTCATTCGGTTGGGCCAATATCACGGTACAGAAAATGGGACTTAGCGTTCGCTGTGGGATAAATACTTCGTATTCATTACCAGGGAATGTAAGAAGGAACAGATCCATGATATTAACCCACTATGTCAGATCGGCTATATTACACCTATTATGCTAGACCGACTATCTTTATCACACTTCGGAAGAACTTTGTTAGATCCATAATACTATCCACTGTGTCAGATCGGTTATATTAAGCCCACTGTATTAGACCAACCATGTTAGATATTGAGAACTATATGTCCGGCAATGTAGCATTCACGTTGCATTGAGCTACGAGGTGAATTGGTATAATTGAGCTTTGTGACTTGGGGACTTTTGTATAGGGGACATGATTTTTACTCATGAGGGTCGACTCTTATACTTCCACCAATATGTGGTTAGGACGCCATCTAAGAGACTGTATGGGCTGATCTTTGTGAGTCACGTTAATATGACGTCTACTCAGTCAACTAGTTCCTCGTCACTATTCTGCCCATCACCTGTAAATGCTTGTTGTTCTTCTTATGCTTTCTTCTGTTTCCTTGTCATTCTCACCTCTAAGCAAAACAATTTAACGATATCTTTGTGACCAAACCACGATCCCGACCATCACGACAAGTTAATCTGAGTCTGGGCAGATATGAGTATTAGCGGAACTCCGAACTTTTTTCTTTGCTGACCGTCCAACCCCTAGAGCTGCTACCACCTCATCAAGTAACGTAACGTCTCGATCCATTTTCTACGCAAATGAATAGAAGAAAGGGTCGTCGTGTGATAGCTTTTCAGCCGATCGAACTCAATCATTTGCACAGTGAGTATGGTACATACAAAACTTGCTTGAGCGGTCAATGGCAATAGTGTAAATATATGTTCATTGTATGCTCCAGCATGGACTAGAGCTGTTAATTTCTGCCTCTCTGAATCTTCCAGCACCTTTATTGGGGTAGTACAATAGTTGGGTTAATGACTTCAACTAAACTGGCATAAGTATAGTGGACAGATCCCTCCTTGCCCCCAACAACGCCCTCGTAGCCCCCCGGGGAACCCACACCCATGTTTCACGTCAGACTAGTTAGGACTAGCTCTTACAGGACCCAGAGTTTCATGTCAGGTTCGGCTATTTGGAGACCCGCAGTCGGTATTCACGGCACGGCACGAAAGGTAAAGCTGTGCCTGGCGGCTGGCTCTTTGTACATTACGTAGGAAGTAGAGCACCATATGCGTAAGCACTTAGCGAATTCATCAGCTCTAGATCCAGTGGCAGGCACGTACGTGTTAGGTATGATGTAATCGAGGCCAATGGCCAGACAGGAGAAACATAAATCTGTTTATGCCTAGGTCTAACAGAGAAATGATTTCCATATACGTGGCTCAAGAGTCAATAAGCTCGAGTTTTGTGTGAAGATACTAGCGTGAACGGCTTTCCATGACAGTGGTGGCAAGTCTTGCTTGTTGCAGGACAGGAGAAGTTTGACAAGATGTTTGGTGATAGTGTGATAAGCGACCCATGTGCCTTCATCCCCAAAGGGATTTGGGCGCCGTAAAACTCCACTAAGTTACAAGCAGTCATAAGACCATTCGATCAAATCACTGGCCAATGCAATCGTATGTTGGGGTGTCACGACTTGATAGAATGAGAAGTGATTGTCTTGTTTTGTTGTCATAAGCAGTGCCTAATCAAAACCAGCCAGCTCTTCTTTTCTGTGTTCATCATTCACTATAAATACCGACCACCAGTCCAACTTGCTACTTCCCAGCTTCACTCCCAGATCACCATCATCTTCTACCGCAAACCTTCTACTCATTCCAAAGTCCATTCGACCACCTCCCCACGAACACAAATCACCATGCAGTTCCTTACTATCCTCCTCAGCCTTGCTGCTACTGCCACACTCGGCAGCGCAATTGATATCGGCACTTGCAACCCACGGATGAAGGGATGGTGTTATTACAAGGGCCAAGAGTCGCTGTGTCCCAAGAACGAAAAGTGCGAGTCTGGCTGCATCGTTGATACCGCCAGCAAGTATGCTGTGAGTAACACCCCGCATGACCTTGTATGAGGAACCCATGTATCGTGGGCGATTCTGACCATAATTACAGACCAGCTGCTACTAAATTTGAAATAGCATCCGAGGACCCATGCCAGCGCGCATTCGGGAAGGGAGAAGAATTAGAGGCTCGCAGTTCAAGTCACTCGCTACAATACAGACACAGATGTTGTGACGGTGGATATGATATAAATCCAGGATTGGCGTGGCTGAATAACGCTTACACAATCACTCGCTGTATATAAATGGGGGACCATTCAGGAGACCACTATTCTTGTCAATTAGATGGGCAATCAGAATTGCCGTCACGCATAGTCATTGAAACCACATTTAAAGCATATCAGACAATAACCATGCTCTCCTTTCACTGTTGTGGTCAATGGAATATCCATATTCACTGTCTTCATATAGCAGAGATCCAAGAAAATGCTTTCCTTCCCAATATCTTCATGCTCAAGGGAGCTTTAATCTTCAATAACAAAAGATCCAACTCTTTAAGGCATTTCATCCTTTCCACTCATCGATTAACTCTGACAGAACGCATAAATTCATCTCGCTCCTTATTCTTCCGCTCAAAGCATCTAAGCATATAGCTTATAAGGGTATTGATATTGTCTAAGGGTAAGCTTATTAATATTGATATGGTATAAGATGGTGATAAGAAGACGGTTAGCGAAAAGCTCAAAGGTATTCAGTATAAGAAATACCGACTTCAGGAGCTGTGTTTAATGACCTGAAGCATAAACGATTGGTGGGGTTTCTTATGCTGTGTGTTCCTTAACAATCGATCTTATCTTAGATTCCTCTAACTATCTTTGAAACTTTTAGGGAGTTAGTGTCCTCTGCTGGGTGTTGGCGTTAGTGCTGGCAATTGTGTTCTTAGATGTTGTGGATGAGGATCGAGGCGTAGCTTTCTGTGTCGTCGAAGAGGCAGCTGGGCCTTTAATTGCGGTAGGCTTTGATTTCGATTCGGCAATTTCTGGTCTTGATGTGGAGGTAAGACTGACTATCACTGCGTCAGTAGCTTTAGAAGGGTTGTAGTGGTTGTGGTTAGTATCTCTTAATTTCATATTGGCAAAGCAGACTGGCTTTTAGGTATACTCTTGTTCATGATGTAAGGATTGTTATTTACATAAGAATTAAGTGGTCATTAAGGTTAAGAATGTAATAAACCCCAGTATTACCAACATAAGGGAATGACCTCTAGGTGGAGATTAACATTCAAAATCCTAACGTTTAGCAGCTAATCTGTAAAAGTTTTCTCGTCGGTGTGGCTTTTTGATTGCACCTTGCCAGAGCGCGCTGAATTCAATAAGATTATGCCATCACCATCTGCCAAGTATATCTCTAAATACGTCGAGAAAAGCCTTGAACCTCGTCATCCAAAACATGGCTTTACTGTCCGAGGTGTTCTAGGGGACATTGTAAGAGATGCTGTAGAAGAGACTTATCTAAGGCTGAGAGGTGATGGCAGGATATGGATGGAGAGGTCAATGAGAGGTCGATGAGAGGTGCGTGGGAAATGCTGCTGAGCGAGCTGCTGAGAGGTAAAGGGGAGTGAGCTGGAAAATCGCAAGCTGGAGGCTTGTGCAGCTTAATTGTAGCCCGAGTCTACCCATAGCTTCGTTAAGCGTTGATCGTTCAGTTAGCGGGCATTTAGACTTATGCGGAGGTCTAAGTAGCCTATAGAGTGACTAAACCTAAGCAACAGTAGTTAATATAGAGTTTCGTAAGATAACTGTTGTAGATATTGGTTACCTTGTGAAGCAGATGGTGTTGAGATGGGTGGGGTCTTGAAGATGGAGCTTGGTAACGAATTTAGGCCATGCGACCAATGATGAGCCCTTTATGTCTTCCAGACTCATCCTTATTCAAGCTCCAAGATACCTCAACGTCTTCTGGACTCTGTTATAAGTCGTTATACGTTGGTCTTTTCCAAGGGGTTCTATGTTAATTGGCGTGCTTTCCATTCCTGTTGCTCTGACCGACAGGTCAGTTATCTTGAGGGTGACTGATATAACAATAGTCTTCTCCACTAGTTTGATACGACAGGATCTATAAACAACGTTGAAATTCTCTCTTCAACCCGTTTTGGCCCATGAATTGTTTAAAGAAATTAATCTAATAATATCTTGCAGTTATCAGTAAAACAGACTTAATGTCATCCTTGCTACGCATAATGCGCCTGCTACTCAATAAACTCACTCAATTGAAATCCAAATTCTATTGTCATGCTCTGCCCAGAGACTTATCTCGATCCGTTGCTGTGCAGCCTGCGCTTCTCTCCGAGTTACTCAATGCATAATGTGTACCGCTGTTGCCTCCCAGAGTGTGGTAATGCCTATCATCAATTGGAGTGTATGCTGCGCTAGTCGCAAGTGATATTGGTGGTGCTGCTTAAGTCATGATGCTGACGGGGAGAGAAGGATGAGTTGGCTTGTCCCCTAGTGGCTGATTATAGGTTGGCAGCCCTCTGCCTGGGGATATCCCTTCATGTCGCTCACGCAGTAGAATTAGATTTCCCATGTTCCGTCCAATGCCTCAGCAAGTCTCACTAGCCATGGGTCTCCCAGCAAGAACAATCAAGCAGCCTTAGCCAAAGTAAAGGGTCTTTTGACGATATTCCTCTATCGCGCCAGATGCATTGACGATGACAGCGAGGACGACGTTGATGCGTGAAGTTGGGAGGCCCCCAGATGACCCAATCAAAATAACCTACATCTGGTCGTCTATGTAAGCCTGGCCAGTAGATAAGCCGCAATAGCATGTCACTAGACCTCTTCTAGGCTCGCTCTAGGCTCGATTATCGCGAACCTCATAAAATTACATCAAGTGTCAAGCAACATGGGATAATAACAAGAGGGTGAGAGATAATTGCAGAAAATTAACTTGACACACGAACCCAAGATGGGAGTGGTTTATTTAAGAAAATACACTCCGAGTTCAAGACTTACTTACACCAAAGCCTCTACTATCCGTACTGGTTTGGCCCAATCTACCCTGTGACTGATGAGGTTGTGAAATATGAAGCAGATTACTTGGATTCTTTTATGTTGAATTACGGATGGCTTAAATCTTGGAGTGATTTGCACAGGTGCAATATTCTTGAACCCATTCATATGGATCTGAGCCTGGATGGGATACTCTTTGAAGAGCATATCGTGCATTTGCGTAGTTAGCATCACCACTTATAAGTGTAGCCCGTTATGGTAGGTGTTTTGACCTCTAGGTTTCTCTCTCCGAGGTTGACATTAATCAACATTCCGTTGACTCATTACTTGATGTTCAAGAACAAAAGGGTGCTAGCTATTAACTTTTATGGGTGTCTTAATATCAAGATTTTGAAATAAAGAAACGACTTACAAGAAGAAAGCGATAACATACAGGACCTTTCACGCTTGAGAGCCAGTGCGCCTCGCCGTAACATTCAGCAGACTCTATATTTGTTCCATACTATCAGCAGACTCTTGCCCTAGCCTTGCTTCTCACTTCTATTCAGCCATCTTTCACCGCTTTCGCGGCTATAAACACCATATCAGAGCATGATCTTCTTCGGCAGGTTTAAAAAACCCATGTTGTCGGAAACCTAGGGAGCCCGGCCGTTTGTCTAGCAGGTGACATGGACGGTTTTCTTTGTCTTTCCCTTCAGCCTGTGGCGAAAAAAGCCATACTAAAGACATTTATTTGTCTCTTTCCCGATCGCAGATCTATTGGTTGGCAACTTATGGTCTATCCACCTATTGAGCCATAGTCACAAGATCAAGTAGGAGAGTCAGCAAGCAAGCATGATAAGCGGCGTTTCTAGGGGATAGAAACATAAAAAGATGGCGGTATGCAATTTATTCCTCTACGAATGGTTGATATCGCCGTTACTTATCACACCCAAAAGTCCATATAGCTCAGGCCACAGGTCCACGTTACCAGTACAAAATAGCAGCTCAGAGACCACGCTCTGGAATGAAGTATAGCGCCCAGCTAATTAAATTTTGGGTCTAACGAAACGCAACAGCCGTCAAACCACGACTAAGAACCTTTTAACGTTTGCCAGGAGACAATGCCAGTCGCCCTTGTTTCTGGCTCCTACAGGATGAATTCAGTGATCTATCACTTCAGCGTGAACGTTAGAAAGATTCTTGACAAAAAGGCCATTGACGTCATATCCCTTGAAGCTCTCACCAGTTCCTTTTCTTGCCGCTGTCTTCCGACTTTGGTGTTTTTCGACCGCCTAGGTATATATCGTCCCGCCTATTCTCGTCATATTCTCCGACCTTCAACTTGCGCTCGCCTTTACAAATAGGCCGTAAATAGGATCCTATTGCGACGCTCTCCTTGTTCCCTCTCTTTCGTGCTCACCACCAAACACTACCCCTCCAGTCTTGAGTACTTGGCACAGCTCAAGCATATCTCTCTACAATGGCAACTCCACCAAATCAGTTGGACAATCAGACGCCTGACGCTCCGAGGCCTGATCGACAGGGCCAACCCCGTCAAGTTGAGCCCGTCCCCTTCATTGCTGACAACCCGCTTCCTGTCAACCTGGACAAAACCTATGTCCAAAACGTCGTCTACGGCGTTATCGAGAATGCTCCTCAGCCTGGCCGAGCCCTTGAAGGCCATATCAAATCCGAAACTCGCTCCCTGCCTGCCCATAGTCAACAGCAAGCTCTTGATGATCTCGTCCAGCACAAGGGTCTTCTCAGAGCTACTGCAAATGCCATCACCAAAATCGAAAAGGACAACAACCATCCAGTCGATCATCGAGCTGTCAACCACACTCGAAAGGCCAATCATGTTCGCGACTTGGCTCTGTGGTGGCAAGGAGACGGCTGGGTCCCTCAGTGGCCCAGGTACCAGGATCTAGAGCTGCACACTGCTGAGAGCATGCCTATGACGGACGTGTTCAACCTTCATACTATCTCCAAACTGGCTCGCACCAACAACTTTCCCCTGCCAGGTCTCTACCAGGCTGGCGGTGTGCTATATGAGGCCGCAATTCTTCCTCATAGCCCGCCGCGTTAGACATACGACATTTCAAAGACAGCCCTGGAAATGGTTAAGTCACGATGGCCTCAGCAACAGCAACAGCAACATCCCTTGCTTGGCCTGCCTCCCCGAGACGATTCCCAGGAGTCCTCCGAGATTCCTGAATCTGGTCGTTTGGCACCAGACACTCAGAATGATGATTTGGGCGATAGTATTGAGTTTGAATACGATGATGACACTGGTTTCCTGCTCGCTTACGGCCCAAACGACAGCTCCCCGACGTGTGAAGAAGACCAGATCCGGAGCCACCAAGCTGATGTCGCAGAGGATAGTGCTGGTAACCGTAAGTCTGGCGAGACCATCATCCTTCCAGGAACTCGGCGTACCGAGGTATCCAAGGAGTTTGACGATCCAGTGAAAGCCTGGGACCAGATTTCCAAGAAACACTGGTTATCTGACGACACAATTGACTTGATGCATTGACGAATCCTGCAGTATGTCCATGAAATACCCGGCGATACTACCATTGATCGGTGGTTCATCTTGAACCCACTGTTCATCAACTTCAACAAGCCTGTGCTGCCAGATGTTCCTCGTGGCCTCACCAAACACGCATATAAGTTTGTCTTGATACCATTGCACCATCTCATTCCTCATAAGCATGGGAATATCGCTAAGATCAGCCTTGATGAACGTATAGTGACTTGGTATGACCCTCTTCCCAACCAAGTACACGATACCCAAGCGTTGCGCCTTGTTTCGTGGCTGGAACCGACTGCCGAGCCATTCCAGTTCTCTGCAGCAGTAAGTTTACAACATGATAGTTATATCGTGGTTTATAGTTCAATTTGCCATGTAACTCTCTTGCTTTTACCCTACTAACTCTTTGGCCTTTAACAGATAGGTCCTCGCCAACCAGATGGTGTCAGCTGTGGTGTCTTTGTGCTCAATGCAATGCGCTGCTGGCTTCAAGGCCTCGACCTTCCTTCAACTTTCGACGAGCCAAACGACTTTTTGCTCTCGCTGCTGGAACCAGCCAACAGTGAAGCCAGTAGTGAGCCAGTGTCACGACACACCTCGCCTGTTTCGCCTCCACCGAAGCGCTTCAGTGACGACGAGGCCACTGCTCCTCCTCAGCCAAGCTCGCTCGGCAATGTGGCCTCCGTCGCCGATATTCGACGCCAATTTCAAGGTTTCAAAGGCTTTTTGCAACGACAAGTTGAGGCACTTCCTCGTCAAGATCTGGAAGCCCTCCGTTCGGCCCTTGATGAAGAGGAGAACCACGTTCAAGCCCTGGAGATGGAGCTGGTCAGACTACTTGTTTTTATTGCCCAGGTTCGCCGATACCAGACTGCTCTTGATTACCTAGGGCCGGTAATGGATGCAACCCCTACTAATCCAAGTTTGCCTGGTGACGAATAACTCTTGGGCTTGGGAGGCATCATGAACTCATTGGCTGAGGAGCATTTACGGCCATTCCGTGTTGATAGAGTAGATACTGCTGATCTGGCTGCTCTATTGGCGAGGGAGGAGGCTTTGCCTCAGGAGATTGAAGATGCTCGGGGTTGAGTGAAGGATTTGAGGGGGAGATTTGATCGGGAGGATGAATAGTTGGCTCTCGGGAATGATATCGAGGAGCTGCGTGGTGTGCTTCGTAATGAGAACTGATCTATGTTGTTTGTTTATTTATCTGGGACTCCTTCTTTCTTCCTTCATTACTACTGGGGAACTTAGCTTTATTTAATGGTTATTTAACTATGTAAGTTATAGTATATATATAAGAAATGGGATAATAGACCATCAGGATGGGTTTATTCGCTATTAGCTTTTATTTCATTATCTACTTAATCTTTTTAAGTTAATGGAATAACGTACACGATAAGCATGCGGGACAGACAAGTGCGCGGGATAAAAATCCCTCACCTTACATTAACACTATTAGATCAATTAATTCTCAACCAAATAATATGTCACAATCTACTACTGAGGCTCGTA